>QVTF01004671.1:0-7500 GCA_003573665.1 Oxygymnocypris stewartii | reverse complement strand
GAAATGCGTTAATGACGCATATTGCGTTCAGGGAGCGCGTGCACGCAGAGCATCATCACGCGTGTGTTTCAGGTGCACGGCTCACGGCTGTTCGTCTCGCGGCCTGTGCCGGTGTTGCCGGTGTGTGGTGTATTATGCTCTGGCTCGAGCCTGACGCGAATGTCGGTGTCGGTGTTTTGTGCGGTTGTTGATTTGGGCTCGCTTCACGCGATGTTAAGAGCGTAACGCGCAGAAAGTAATCCAAAGTAAGACGGACCAATGTTAGATTTGGGAATCATTCACGTTTCTGTAGAAACACTCTGGGAATAATGGACTGATCAGTTTATTTTGGACCAGAATATGTAAATGCACGAGCCAGCATGACTAACATTCATAGTGTAGCCTACTTCAGCTCTCACAAATACGTTGCAAGAACGTCATGCTAACGTTCCCATTAAGTTATTAAAACATTTGTGTGCGTTTTGAAAGTAATACAAAGTCATATGGCCTAATGTTTCATATTGCATTCATGGATAAGGAATATTTAGGCATCATATACACATTTCTGCAGAGTCTTTCTAATATATCCATTTGTTTTGGATCAGAATAAGAATATGGAAATGCATGACTGATATCATTCACACTCTCATCATTCGCAGTCAGTAGGCCTATATTATCAAAAGTTACACATTTGTGTTTAAAGAGCCCATGTTGGTGCTTTAAATGAGCATATTACCTAAAATGTACAAACGTGTACACCTTTAATATGAAAAAGCAACTGCCCCATTAACAGCTTTTGCACCTATTATTTTCTGAGACTGAATAAACACTTTTAAGTGTGTATTATATGTTCTTGAATCCAAGCTAACAAAGACCAATGTTCCCATCAAGTTATGAAAATGCCATGATCTCTGAATATTCAAAACGTCCATTTGTTAATGTTAAGGGAATGTTGCAATTTTTGATTTGCAAACATTATAGAAATGTTGCTTTTTTATGTTCAAATGAAGTTTTAAATCAAGTAGTAACATTTAAAAACATGAAATAAAACATTCCATAAATAATGCGTATACAATATTTTTGTGTTAATGTTTTGAGAGTAATCCAAATATCACAGAGCATTAATGAACAAGGAATATTTGAGCATCATATTCACGTTTCTGTAGAAACACTGGCAGTGAGAGTCTTTCTAGATCAGTTTGTTCTGGATCAGAATAAGAATATGGAAATGCAAGACTGATTTCATTCATAAAAACATTATCCATATTAACTGAACCACAAATGACATGTTTTGAATGTTTCTAAGAACATTTCCAATTATGTTCAGTAAACGTCACGTTCTCTGAACATTCCAAACGTGCAGTATTTTAAATGTTACGGGAACGTAGCATCTCATAATTTTGCAAACATTATGTAAATGTTGCCTCTGAATATTCTCTGACTGCTTCGTCAGTCGAACGCTCCATGAGTGATGAATAAATAATGACTAATCCACAGAAAGATGGCCTAATGTTTCATGGCATATCTGTGAATCATAAACACTTCTGTAGAAACACTGGCATGAGAGACTTTCTATCAGATAGATCAGCCCGATCATTCGAAGAACGTTTTGCTAAGGCTCCCATTAAGTTATAAAAATGCTGTGATCTCTGAACATTCAAAACATAATTGTTTAGGAAATGTTGCATTTTATGATTGTGCAAACATTATGGAAATGTTCTGAGCATTTTTAAACAGGTAGTAACATGTAAAAGAAATCAAACTAAAGTAAAACATTCCATGAATGAAGTATAATATTTTTTATGTTTTGAGAACATTATCAAAGATCAGAGCACTCAGAATGAACAATTTATTAATTCTATTATTTTATTAAAATAATATTTGTTCAGAAATTTGAGAGCAGAGAACATTCGTTCAACGTTGGCTGGAAAACACATAAATGAATTCAGATGGGCTTGTGTTTTATGAATCCAAGAGAACAGCCCATAATACACACATTATCTGCTCAAACACAACCCATGCGGGTTCATGTTTACTGTACACGAGCATGAAGAATAGCGTTGTGTTATTATGATCCTGGACGAGCTGTAGTGTAATACAGAGCCGCATGAATGCATCTTAAACACACGTCCAGCTCATCTCAGGCCGTCAACGCTGAGGGCCTTTTACCTATTCGACTGCTTATTGTAGATTTAGAGGTGTTTTTTGGAGGTGAAATGTGAATTAGCATGCTTGTGTTGAGATCACATGTTTCTTTTATTCTTCATTTCTATTAATAGAGTGTCAGTGAAACTCTGTTAGGAAGCATGACAGACATTATTGCACTAATGTAGTTTGTTATGTTGAAACATGATGCATGCATATTGTAATACAGTAGCCTAATATGCATCAAGGGTTCAGTTCTTCTTTAAATAGGAAGAGTTATTATATTAATGAATTATTGTTCATGTAACACACAGCTTCAGATAATAACATCTGGAAAAGCATTGAAAGCGACTAGGATGTTGACTGTCAGTGATGTGGAATATGATTGATTCTAATGTTCTCTCTGTCTCTTTAGTTTCAGCTCGTGTGGATGTTGAGCTCTGCTTCAGTCCGCAGGTAAAACATCTTCAGTTTAACCGCGTGTGTGTGTGTGTGTGTGTGTGTGTGTGTGTGTGTGTGTGTGTGTGTCTGTGTGTGTGTGTGTGTGTGTGTGTGTGTGTGTGTCTGTCTCTGTCTGTCTGTCTGTCTGTCTGTCTCTGTGTGTGTGTGTGTGTGTGTGTGTGTGTGTGTGTGTGTGTGTGTGTGTGTGTGTGTGTGTGTGTGTGTGTGTGTGTGTGTGTGTGTGAGTGTGTATGCGTGTGTGTGTCTGTGTGTCTGTGTCTGTCTGTCTGTCTGTGTATGTCTGTCTGTGTGTGTGTGTGTGTGTGTGTGTGTGTGTGTGTGTGTGTGTGTGTGAGTGTGTATGCGTGTGTGTGTCTGTGTGTCTGTGTCTGTGTCTGTCTGTCTGTGTCTGTGAGTGTCTGTGTCTGTGTCTGTGTATGTCTGTCTGTGTGTCTGCGCGTGTGTGTGTGTGTGTGTGTGTGTGTGTGTGTGTGTGTCTGTGTGTGTGTGTGTGTGTGTGTGTGTGTATGTTGATCTATAGTGGTATTTTGCTCAGAGGGTTTGGTTTTCATCTCTCTGGATCTACAGTTAGTAGAAACTAGGTTTGAGATATTAATGAATGCATACTGCCAGATTTATGATTTATTTAATCGCTGTGATGAACAAAACCACCAAAAGAATTGCAGAATAATCTCAATGATAAGTTCAGAGTCAAGATTACTCGCAAAAACTCTTTAGTTAATCATATATTTTTTTAAATCAAAATATGAATGCACATGAACAGGTAGCACATTAAACAAACATCATTAATGCAGAATACACAATATATTCTAACTAGACACTTCAGGATTGTGAATTATGAGGAATTTGATCTCCATAGCATACTCTAATCAGGTATTAGTGTAAGATATAATGTTTGGGATAATAACCTAAACATTCTTGAAGGAATTATTCCAAAACGTAATGTTTTACACGACGTTTTGCAGTAAACATGCAGCAGATTGTGTTTGAAGACGTTTCTGTCTGTCATTGACCAGAGTGAGTTATTTCTGTCTTAGCAATGATGCTTATTTTAGTGTTAAACAACGACAAAAGCCATAATTATTCAAAATCACTTCCACAAACGACTCTTTCTGAATGCTCAAGCAGCTAAAAACAGGGTTCTTTAGTGTTAAAGAACAACACAAATACACAACTCTTAAAATTAATGTCTTTAAATGACTCTTTGTGAATGCACTGACGACTAGTCAGAAAACAGAGTTATTTCTGTGCTAAACAACAACAAACCCCCCCCAAATTATTCACATTCCCTTCCACAAACATCTCTTTCTCAATGCACCACAACTAAACAGTGCTATTTCAGTAAATAACAACACAAATACAGAATTCTTAAGAGTCACAATGCACAAAGAGCTCAAACATACATGAACATAGCACAGCTAAACTGAACACAGTGTTACTTTAGTGTTTGAAGACAACAGCAAATACTCACAATTATTCAAATGCTACTCTTTCTAAATGCACAACCAGCTAAACTGAAAACTGTTCTTTTAGTGTTAAATATCAACATAAACTCATAATTATTCAAACGCACTTCCTTAAACGACTCTTTCTGAATGCACAACCAGCTAAACTGAACTATTTTGGTGTTAAATAAAAATAAATACTCATAATTATTAAAATGCACTTTTATAAACGACTGTTTTCAAATACACAACCAACTAGACCAATGCACACACAGCTGAACAGAAAACAGTGTTATATTAGCGTTAAAGAAATACAAAAATTATTATTGTTCACAAACAACTCTTATTTGAATGCACTGTTCTTTTAGTGTTCAATAACAACAAAAACTCATAATTATTCAAACGACTCTTTCTGAATGCACAGCCAGCTAAACTGAAAAATGTTCTTTTAGTGTTAAATATCAACATAAACTCATAATTATTCAAACGACTCTTTCTGAATGCACAGCCATCAAAAACTGAAACTGCGTCTTGCTTGTTGGAAGAATCAAACGTGTGTGTTTGAGGTGGCTGTTGTTTGTTGTCCAGGAAAGCAGCCCTCTTTAACATTTCTATGCAAACTAGAGCTTGAATAATGAGATGTATTTATGAAGCCGGGGCGGGGGGGGGGGGGGGTCTCCATTGGTGCAGTGCAGCTGTGAAAAGAGTGAGCTTCTTTTTCCCACGGCCAGCCAGACACAGAACAGCCCCTCAGCCCCGCCAGGGTCATGTCACACCGCTAATATATACATACAGAGAAAGAAGAAGAAAGTATCGCAGTCGTGCAAATTAACGAGCTGTCTGACGAGACCGCTGCACCTCATGCATTTCATGTGTTTGTCTGTTTCCTACATAAAGCTTCACCTCCGTTTGTATTTAAGAGACGTTTACTTGCATTGTAAAATGTTTTGCATCACCTAAAATATCAAACAGAGTTTGAACAGTTTTCATATTCAAACTCATGGAACGCAGGTGTTTTTTATTGTATTGCTATTTTATCATTAAATGATCATTTACTGCCACTTCATTTATTTCATCATTTTATAAAACTAAAATCTCTGCATTACAGTGATTTTAACCAAAGACGGGGGGGTAAAATCATTACTTATTGCTTAAATAACTTCAAATATTTGTATATAATTTACGCTATATATATTTAACTTATAATATTGAAGTTTTAAATTATGACATTTTAGTATATTATGTATTATACTTATACAGTCTGCATAACATTATATATACATTATTTTGATTAATATTTTAAATCCATTTTAATATATTACAATATTTTTTATTATGTACTATGTGTGTGTATATATATATATATATGTATGTGTGCATGTGTGTGTGTGTGTGTGTGTGTGTGTATATATATATATATATATATATATATATCAGCTTTACTAAAAGGCCTAAAATACAGGAGGAAAAATAATATTGTAACTATATGTATTTTATTCATTAAAAATGCTTTGTTTTACTTCAAAGCTCATTTAGCAGCAAAGTTGTATTATTTATTTCTCCACATTAAACTTGGCCTTGTGTCTCGAGTGAGACGGATGATGCAGACAGACAGAGCGGCTGTTCGACTGTTAGACCAACACATAGCAACTTAGATGGAATGTCTCACTGCGAGACACTCAATAAGATCTGTGATCTATGTCCAAATAATAGGGGGGCCAGCTCTGTGTGTGTGTGTGTGTGTGTGTGTGTGTGTGTGTCTCTGTGTGTCTGTGTGTCTGTGTGTGCGTGTGTGGTGTGTGTGTGTGTGTGGTGTGTGTGTGTGTGTGTGTGTCTCTCTCTGTGTGTGTGTGTGTGTCTCTGTGTGTGCGTGTGTGTGTGTGTGTGTGTGTGGTCTCTCTGTGTGTGTGTGGTGTGTGTGTGTGTGTGTCTCTCTCTGTGTGTGTGTGTGTGTCTCTCTGTGTGTGCGTGTGTGTGTGTGTGTGTGTGTGTCTCTCTGTGTGTGTGTGTGTGTGTGTGTGTGTGTGTGTCTCTGTGTGTGTGTGTGTGTGTGTGTGTCTCTCTCTGTGTGTGTGTGTGTGTGTGTGTGTGTGTGTGTGTGTCTGTGTCTCTGTGTGTGTGTGTGTGTGTGTGTGTGTGTGTGTGTGTGTGTGTGTCTCTGTGTGTGTGTGTGTGTGTGTGTGTGCGTGCTGCGTGCGTGCGTGCGTGCGTGCGTGTGTGAATGAGCAGCGCTTCAGAGCCTTCTTGAATTTGAATTCGTCCCACTCGTGAATGTGGGAAAATGTTGGGAATGGGAATATCATCAGCGGCTCTGGAGAAGAGCTGCATCACGCTGATCAAAAAGTGACGTCAGTTCGGAAGAAAATTAGCTTTTGTTGATGGTCAGGGCGGATATATCATTGTAAAATACTCATCACTTGAATCAATGAAAACGTTAAGCCTGTAAAAACACATGGACACAATTATATTATAATATTTTACCTTATTTCTTGTAATGTAAAACGTAATGATGCTGAAAATACAGCGCTGCATCACAGAAATAAATTACAGTTTAACAGAAATTCTCACAGAAACAGTTATTTTAAATTGCAATAATATTTCAAAATGTTTATTATTTTTGATTAAATAGACGTCTTCATCTTACCAGCCCCAAACTTTTGAATGATAGTATATAAAGTATTAACGTTATCTCAGATGTGTCTTCTGATAACGAGTCAATATTTGTCATCCAGTAAGAGTTTCCAGCTCAGATCATTAGATGAGAAATACTTGAGTTTATATTGAGATCTCTGACCTTTCATTGCACTTTGAGACAGTTTGAGACTCTTCTTGACTCTTCTTGACCTGGAGAGAAACACCAGAATATATCCCACTGCTGAGAAAGAGAAACAAATGAGACATGAACCTGCATTAAATAAAGAAGCATATATACAGTATTAGTATATGTGCTATGGCTCTGTGTGTTTAGTCTAATGATCTGACGCTCAGGCCTCGGCGTCTCTCTTTGGCTCTTTTGATGGTTCTCCTCGTAGGACTTAATTAGCTCGTCTAGCCTTCTTTATGTAGGAGACACAAGCCTGTCCCTTCAGTAAACACGGGACGGGACTCTCCCTGTAGTGCGCGGATGCTTGCGTGTGTATTGTGAGGACATGTGGAGCATGGTGATGTACTGAAGGACCGAGTCGGGCTCCGGCTCTTTGAGCAGCTTTTGAGAAATCATGCCGTTATGGCTCTTCAAGGACTCGCGGCGCAGGTTTATTCCCTCGGACCCGGCGCTGATGCACAAACAAAGCCTCAGCAGAAATACATGTCGGTTTTCTGGGGCTTTTACAGACGTTTAGGGAAGAGAAATACCTCGACTGACATTGATGCTGTCCTTGCTGGTGTTTTGGATGTTTCTTATCACATTACCATTCATATAAATATGGACAAATGTCTCTCTCTCTCTCTCTCTCTCTCTCTCTCTATA
>QVTF01004670.1:27500-30308 GCA_003573665.1 Oxygymnocypris stewartii | reverse complement strand
GAGTGTCGTAGCTGTTAACATGACAGACTAAAACAGCATTAGCATTAGCGTTATCAGCTTCGATCGTTCCACGTGGACGCGTTGAGTTTCCCGCGCTAATCACACCGCTAAAGAGCGAGGAGTGACAGCTGAAATTAATTTAGAAATAATCTTTTAGATCAGCATGTCACATCAAAAATGGAAATTGAGAATCTCCTTACTACAACCCGTGCATAAAACGGCGTGAAGTGTTGAATAAGGAACTAGTATTATTCAAATCTGGCATTAGTCACGCTCAGTAGCTTCAGCATCCGGGAAATAAACTGGTTTCCGGTTGAACGGAGTCCAGTCCAGATACCGGAGGCATAAAGCGCATTGATACGCCGGTCAGTTTTCTGGGTGCATGCGGCGCAAATCGCCTGACCTGCGCAAATATAGATCCAAATGTAGTGAAGAACAAAAGAGACGGTTTTCAAAGATTACGAAACTAATAGCTTTCACCTTTATTTGGGATTAGTTTTATTTTTCTACTTTTCGTTTTAGTTAACATTTTAGACATTTTGAATTATTTTTTATTTTTCGATTTCATTAATTCTAAATGTAGGTAACATTTTAGCAATGTTGTGTTTTATTAGTTTCTTCTTTCTTTTATTTAGTTATTTTAGTTTAAGTTAAACTAAATAAAAATAGAAATGTTTCCCTGGGCATCTGAAACAAAATAAGGTTTTTATATTTGATTTGATTTCAGCTATGATTCATTTTATTTCATTAATAGAGTTATTTTATCATTAAGTTATTGTTTTCATTTATTTTCCATTAGTTAATTTTTTTTATTTCATTTTAATTGTAAAAGTTTAGTTATTGTGTTGTTTTGTGTAATTTTTATTATTTTCTTAATGTCTATATTGTTTTGTAATATATTTAAATTTTTGTTATTTTAGTTCAAAGTCAGCGAAATAAAAATAGAAATCTTGCTTTTATCCTGCGACTTTTCATCTCAAACTACTTTTTAAAAATATATATATTTTATATATATAAATGTAGAATTATTAGCCTTTTCTTTGCCATTCCGAGTTTATTTGAACAGTTTATATAATGCAGTTTTTACTTTTGTTTATTGTGTTTTCGAGTAGAAATCTTAAAATTGTTTACCCCCCCTCCAAAAAAATCAAAAAGTAATTGTGACATTTTTAATCTATACATACAAATATTTCTTATAATAAAATAATGAAAAATAAAATAAATGTATGACTAAAATGTCTTCAAATAATAACATGATTTTATGATAATTATGCATAATTACATGCACATAACCCTGTAGTATGCACATGTGGTTAATTTAATATTACTCCGCACTTAAATATAGAATCCTATGTAACAAGGACACCTTAAATTAAAGTGTAACCAAATAAGTGTAACCAAAATATTTCAATATATCCTTTATTTTTATACAATTATAAATAAAAAAAATTAAATGAATGTATTATTAATATAAATTAATAATAACATGATCAAAATATAATATCATTATTTTATTTTTTAATAATAAAACATGATACATAAAATATTTTTTTCAATATTTTTTTTTTAATATAAAGTTCTTATATACAGTATATAGAGACGATCTCAGCGCACAGAGATGTCTGTTTCTATCCTTTAAGGCATGAAGTCAAGACCTTCATTTCATTTATCAGCTCATCGGTAGTAAAGTGAATCTCGCGGACAGGTAACTCAATGCAAATCAAGGCAAATACAATCACGTCAGAGCTCTTAATTACATTATATGTATTCCATGAATCATAAATTGTATGTTCCAAGGGGGTTTAGTGGCAAAATAATAGCTTTCTTTAATAATTGATTTTCTGAGCGTATATCAAATGGAAAATAAGCACGTTACAGTGACACACATATTGATTGGGGTCAAAGGTTACGAGAAATATCAAGAATTCATTAATTTCTGTAAAAACGCCCTGGCAACCGCAGCATATAATAATATGTAAATGGTAATCATTTTTGTATAATCGTAATTTTTCTCTTTTCTATGTGCAACAGTGACAGATAAAAACAACTCTTGAGTCACAGACGCTGCTTTAATAGTGTTGTGTTTTAATATGCATCAGTTATCTGTCATATTTCACCTAAAAATGTAAGTTTTTGTCATTATTTATGCAGCTTTTGTTGTTGGACAGAGAGTCTGATGTATGGCTGGTTAAGTACGACACCATACTCTATGCAAAAGTACCTTTTTATTAATCTTTTATTTGTATATAAATCACAACAAAATAATACAAATACAAAAATTTACTTGTAATAAATAACACAATGTTAAATTATATATATATAATTTTAAATGAATAATATATTAAATAGTATTAAATTTTTATATATATATAATATATATATACTGAATAACAAAATAATAAAAGTTTATTTCAAAATAATAAATACAATTATGTAAAATAGAATATTAAATATAACATTTAAATAACAATTATAATAGTGTAATACAATAACTAAATACTGTATTATATGGAATAATAAATACATTAAACTTTGAAACAAATGTTGTAATATATATCATATATATATATATATATATAAAACAGATTTTGTGGTATGTGTGTGAGAAGAGTGAGATATATTATAAAAAAGCACATATATACTGTATGTTTGTGTGTGAGAGAGAGAGGTGTGTGTGTGTGTTGTGTGTGTGTGTGTGTGTGTGTGTGTGTGTGTGGTGTGTGTGTGTGTGTGTGTGTGTGTGGTGTGTTGTGTGTGTGAGAGAGGAGAGAGAGGAGAGAGTGTGTGTGTGTGAGAGAGAGAGGAAGT
>QVTF01004670.1:0-25000 GCA_003573665.1 Oxygymnocypris stewartii | reverse complement strand
CACAGAGTCACGTCCTGATGGCTGAATATTCTGGAGCTTTAGAAGAAATTAGGAGAGGTTTTATCCTAAAAATACCAGTCTTTCAGGAACTGCAAGAAGAGGAAGATCGAGGTTAGCAGAAATGAATATGTACGATTTAATTCAGCTCTTTAATTGCTGACGTTATCGTCATAATTCATGTCCACTCATCAGATAAAGACTGTTAATTCATAACCTCTATGAATGTTCAATCAATGACACGTGAAGACTATTCACAATATTTCATTCAGATAGACTGAAATCCATCTCAGCGCTTAAACAATTAGCTAACGATTGGTTAAATTAAAGAGACGCAAATTATACTCATAGGACAAAGAATCAGAGGGTCCTTTGATGGAGGGAGGAATATTGATAAACATTATTGATAAATCACACTTTCAAACGTTATATTCCTCATCGTTTTAGATAAAAGTGCTTTGTATTTTAACTCAAATATGAACAAGTGGTCAATAGTTTGGACGCATACTTGTATTATTTTATATTTATATATTTGATATTATTTTCACAATTTAGTATAATTATATACTTAATAATATACTACTATTACTACTAATAGTGTTAAATAATATTATTATTATTATTATAAAAAATGAGTGTCCAAACTATTGTCTGCCCGTTCATAATTTAGTTACAGTAATCAAAATAAAACAAAACAAATACAATGCAATTAGAATTACAATTAAAAATGTGTTTATTTAACTAAAATGTAACTGAACATTAAAATAAAATGTAATGTAAGTTTGTTTAAATTGCTTTATCTAACAATATAGTATCCATCCTTATTTTCCAGTGGAAATAAAATTTTAAATAAAATAAAAATACATCAAAATATGTATGATTGAATCATACAGAGATTATCATGGGTTCGATTCCCAGGACATTTGTGAACATTTTTACGCTACGTTGACTCAGAGGAGATAACGGCCTGCATAATTGTGAATAAAGTTGTTATTTTTGTTTCATTCCATACAAAAAGTATTCTCGTCGCTTCATTAAGGTCAGATTTAACCACTGATGGCAGATGGAGTATTCTAGCGATGCTTTTCATTCTTTTCTGGACCTTGACGGTGTTATTTACTCGGCAGTCAATGAGAGTCACAAGCCTCACTGGTTTTCATCTAAAATATCTTAAATTATGTTTTTGAAGACAAACAAAGCTTTTACGGGTTCGGGAACGAGATGGGTGTAAGTGATAAATTATTATTTTGGGGTGGAGTGTCCCCTTTAACAACACGTTCTCACTCCTAACTCGTCACATATTGATTCTTGGACAGGACCCATTGGGGCAGGATCCTGCATTGTTTTCTTAATTTAATGAAGTATTCTTAAATCATTTTATAAATTATGAAAGTAGATTGTATTTATATCTTGTGTTTTATTGACAAATGGTAGGTTTAGGAGCAGGCGTTGGGTTGCATGCACATAAATGTGTAAATAGTGTAATATAAATAAAACTGTTTTATTGCAAAATCACATCCCAACATATATGCAATAATGGCAATATTATTAGCCAATATATCATTTAATCATGACGATACAATTCCCAATGGCTTTTGCGTCGGCATATTGATGCCAAGCGTTTTTATTTAAAGCAATGGAGGGCCCTGCATGTCGAAAAATGGGGAACCCTGTGCATCAAAAAGTGACGCCAAAGGGTCCCGACCAAGCGTCAATATGTGAGGAGTTGGGAGTGAGAACGTGTTGAATTTAAACCTCGAATGGCTTTGGATAAAACATCCTGCCAAATGCGTACATGCAAATGAATCACAATAATACCAGGAGCATGAATTAAGAAAATAAATAATGTTGAAAGTGTCTCCTGAGAAAAAAACTCCAAAAGAACTCAAACATTTCTCATCAAAGTCCCTAAATCTTTGAGCTCTGTTCCAACCGTGCGTCAACAGTTGTCTCATTGGCGTCTATCTTCATGTCTCCTCAGGAATCCACATCTGAGACAAAGTAGATAATGAAACACAACCGAGACCTTCGCTCCGAGCAATACGCCGTTCCTCTGGGAAGCAGCAACAATCACTATCAATACGGACACACAAACATGCCAATTAACATGAATTCTCCTTAACTGGTTTGGACATCAAAGCCTCGATACTATCACTGGGACAAAATAAAGCACTTAGGGTCAGCGGTGATGCAAATTGTCTTTTTTCCCTTCAATGGCTCGCTATCGCATGCCTCCAGTAGCTTTCTTTTCTTACAGAGGAGCAATTAGAGATAATGCTGTGTATATACAAAGCTCTTGTTATGTGGCGGCCCTAAGGAGGGGCGTTTGGACGGCTGAATGTCAGGTCGAGGCGAGGAGGGGTCGAGTTAGAGCTTATCACGCTCATCTGCGTGTAGCACGGGAGGGTTTGACCCGATCCTGAGCAGATACCGAGGGAAGAAGGCCGTACGGAGCACATCAAACGGGACGCTGGCGACTGGTGGACCCAGAGGACTGGAGAAACACAGCCGTCCCACCCAAAATGAGTGTTTGTACTCGCATGACCCGGCGAGAGATCGCTTCACAACAAACAAACACACGCTTTGTGTGAAGGAGAATGGGTTTAGATGGAAAAGTGCTGCTGCTGGGAAGAGTAAACCACACTGACGCATCTCAGTCTGTGACAGAACGACAAATCAATGTCCCGAGCTTGAACGATTCCCAGCTTTTATTAAATATAGCATCAGTAGAGCCTTTATGCACTATCATAAAATAAAAAATAAATAAAAATTTGTGTAGTTATATGATCAATTGCTTGTTATTTTCCTCATTTCCAAGTTGTTTTGGAGCATTTAAATCTCATTTCATATTTTTGTTTATTCCAACTATATATTTATATTATTATATTTTAATATTCATGTATTAAAGAAAAAAGGGGTACATGTTCATGCACTAAATATGTTTTATATGTATATTATATGTGTGTGTGTGTGTGTGTGTGCGCGTGTGTGTGTGTGTGTGTGTGTGTGTGTACTGTATATAAATATATATATATATATGCAAACATATACGAAATATAGATGTAATGTTACTAACAGAAATGTCACTTACAGAAATATATATATACAGTGCATTCCGAAAGTATTCACTTTTTTCAATTTTGTTATGTTACAGCCTGATACTAATTGTAAAAAAAAAAAAAATCTCATTAATTTACACTCCGTATCTCATAATGACAAAGTGAAAACAGAATTTTAGAAATGTTTGTAAATTATTAAAAAGATTAAAACTGAAATATCACATTTACATAAGTATTCAGACCCTTTACTCAGTACTTAGTTGAAGCACCATTGGCAGCAATTCAAGTCTTTTGTGTATGACGCAACACGCTTTGCACACCTGGATTGGGGTTTTTCTGCCATTCTTCTTTGCAAATGCTCTCAAGCTCAGTCAAGTTGGAGGGGGACCGTAGGTGGACAGCCAGTTTCAGGTCTCTCCAGAGATGTTGGATAGGGTTCAGGTCAGGGCTCTGGCTGGACATTCACAGACTCCTGTGTTGCCTTGTCTGTGTGCTTAGGGTCATTGTCATGTTGAAAGGTAAACCTCCGGCCCAGTCTGAGGTCCTGAGCACTGTGGAACAGGTTTTCATTGAGGATATCTCTGTACTTTGCTCCATTCAGCTTTCCCTCAACCCTGACCCGTCTCCCAGTCCCTGCCGCTGAGAAACAGCCCCACAGCAGGAGGCTGCTACCGGCACACTTTACATTTGGGATGGTGCTCCAAAGGTGATGAGCAGAGCTGGTTTCCTTGATGCTTAGAATTGAAATTGAATTGAATTGATGTGTGTGTGTATATATATATACACATATTTATGCACACACACACACACACACACACACACACACACACACACCCACACACACACACACACACACACACACATGTTGGTTTTTATGGTTTACGGGGACTCTCCATAGGCGTAATGGTTTTTATACTGTACAAGCTGTATGTGCTATTGCCCTACACCTACCCTACACCTAAACTTAGCCCTCACAGGAGACGGTGCATTTCTATTTTCCCCCTAAAAAACTCACTCTGTATGATTTATAAGCATTTTAAATTATGGGGACACTGAAAATGTCCTCATAAATCTCCTTCTCCTTGTAATACCTGTCATACCCATGTTATTATACAAATTTGTGTCCTCATAAACCACATAAACATGCACACACACACACACACACACACACACACACACACACACACACATATACACGCGCGCGCGTACAGATATGTGTGTGCGTGTGTGTGTGTATTTATGGATACACACTTATGGATATACACACATACGTACATATATTTTTATATTTAATTGCTTTATTGATTATGTTAAAGATGATAGTCGTCTTTTTGGGGGCCATTTTAACTTTCCTATTCTTATTTTGTCCTGAAAAACAAACTAGCTTTTCATAATGACTTTAAGTCTGTGTTTCCTCTGTTTAATCTAAACTGAAGCATCTCATTTGTGATTTGTTCAGGTCATCACACATCCACATTTCCCCAGGATCTTTGCTGCTGCCACTTGTGTGATCGTGCTTCTGGTGGGAAAGGTGGAAACAATACAAAAGCCCGTCTTTGTGAGGAAATCTCTGGTGAATTGTCCTTAAAGCCGAAGCGTTCGGCGGGACAGAATGAGACGCGGGGGTCAAACCCAGTAACCAGCTCACTCCCCTCTTTGTTCAAAGCAGCAACCCCATCCTTTTCTGTTGTGTTTGTGGCCTTTATTTTGGGCTCTAAACACCCAGATGCCTGAGCTTTTCTTTCAGGGAATAACTGTGGACATCCTTGTCTTTTTACCCCCCTTTTTCACTTCATGAAGCCGCAGTCAATGTGTCTTTGTGTTTTGCTCAGAAGGACCTGACATACACTTTGGTGGTCTTGGTCACTGTCTACATTGGTGGCTGGAGTAGTCCGCGGATTACGCTTTTGTGCGTTGTGAAAAGGTAAGAGAAGTCATTTATTTGAGCTCAGTGAAGCTGCTCAGTATAGAAATAAGAGACAGGCTTTTGAAACGGCCCTTCCCGATAAATCACAAGCATCCTCTCGCAGAGATCGCCTGATACACACACACACACACACACACATGCAAACTTCACATGCATCTTCAGAGAGTGAGCTAAGAACAAACTAAACATGATGACTGATCATCAGCCACAGCAGAGCGTTTCATATAATTATTGTGATGTGTGCTGCCCCCTGTAGGCCATCCGCTCTCACAGAAATCTCTACTAAACACCAATGAAATTAACAAGGCAGCAAATAGAGACTTTGGTTTTTAATCATTAATTAGAGAGGCTCTCAGAACAACTCTAAAGTCATTATAAAACATGATTTGAAATGCAGTGTCCATTATGCATTGTAACTGGAAATGGCATGTTTGTCTGGACATCGGGTTTTTTCTCAATTGTTTCTCTTAGAAAGATAAAAATATCCTATATATCTCTCATAGGTCTTCTTGAGAGAGTTACTGTACATCAGGCTTATACTCTTATTGTTTGACAGTAATTCATTTATGTTATCAAAAGTTTGGAATAATTATGATTTTTTTTAATGTTTTTGAAGAAGTCTCGTCTGGTCACTAAGGCTGCATTTTTTTTTTATCCACAGTACAGTAAAAATTGTGAATTATTATTACCATTTAAAATAGCTGTTTCAGTGTGAATATAATTTATTTCTGTGATCAAAGCATCATTACACCGGTCTTCAGTGTCACGTGATCTTTCAGAAATAATTTGATGCTCAAGAAACACTTCTGATTATTAGCAGTTGTGCTGCTTCATGTTTTTGGGGAAAATACAAAATTAAATATTATTTTTAAATTAATGGTGCACATGAGAGCATTCTTTTCTTGTTAGTATGTAACAGATTATAATATGACAGTGGGCGGTGGCTTCAGATGGCTTAGCTCATGAATATTAATTAGGTTATCCGCTGACATTTTAACATCAGTGATCGATTTATGTATTTATTTATTTTGTTCATTTCAGGTCTTCACTGATTTTTTTTCCTGAAGATGAGTATGTTTTATTTTGTTGTTTTTTTCCTCGATGAACAAGGGTCAGAAATTAACTTTCCATTAAGGGACAATGGTTTTCATGTATCTTTCTACAGGCAGTTTTACAAGTACTTTATTAAATGTGTCAGTGTTGTTGTTTTTAATGTTAATATTTAAATGTAATCAATAAATGAGTCAGATTGATCAAACATCAACAAAAGCCATCTTTACATGCAGAGGTGGCACTGAAGCTGTTCATTAACACTCATACACTGTTTAAGGCTGCTCATACATGTATTTACACAACTATTGTGTCATTTTATACGATTCATTTAATAATAGTAAATAGCCTACATAAAAATGATACAATTTAAAAATCACTCAGGGAGAAGTTTCTACTTGCCTCTGATTGGCCGTTGCATTCATGTGCTTAACAGATATGTGTGTGATTGGTTTATAATACGTAACACTAAAAAAAAACATGCATGAAAGGAAATCATTGATGAAACGTGAGCAGATATAAATGTGATGCATTCAGCATGTTTTATTTATTTTCCTGTGATTTTATCTTAATTTCATCGTATTTATTACAGAAGCGTATTTATTATTTTGCGCAGAAGCATTTTTGGGACACATATCTTGAATTTCTTGTTCATTTTGGTGCCCTTTTTGCCCCGAGCCCCCACTAATTTTCAATCTTAGGGTATTTTAAAATCATTTTGATTAAAGCAACAGTTTTCATTTTTCTTTCTATATTCTCTATTTCTATATTCTCACTCTTATTTTACTATCATTGAGAAACTATTATAGTTTTATAAATATTTTGAATCAGTTTTTATTTTGTATTTGTTTAAATTGTAGGAATTTTGTTGTTTTGTCTTTTTTTATTAGATTTTTTTTTATACATGTCCATATAGTTTGTTTTAATTATTTAGTACATCAAGTTAAGCTGAATTAAATTGAGAATGTTGGCTTGGCAACTAGCTGAAATAGTTTTTTATATTTTATTTTATTTCCTTTAATGTTTATTTTATTTCAATCAACAAATGTATTTGAATGGTTTTAGTTTAGTTAACTATAATAACCCTGTCTTATCTGAAAAAAATGTATCAATATTAAATGAGTTTTCATTTAAAACTGGAAAGAAATTTAGCCAGTGAGGTCATAAAAATACAATTAATTCAAAGAGAAATCAAGATTATTTTTCTGACATCATTTGCAGATTTTCTTGTTTGATCAATTTCACTTCATTTTGACATTTAATATCTTACGTCGTTTTGCTTTTCACGTAAACGTATCTTGATTTCAAAATGGTTAATATTTGTATTGAAAAAGACAAAAATACCAAGTAAAAAATAGATGCTTCACAAAAGTAGGGCTGCATTTAATGTAGTATTTTCTAATTATACGGTTAGTATAGACACACTAGTAGCACACTTAATAGGATATAAGAGGACCTCTGAGAGCCCATCAAGGGCCCACACAGGGGGCCCATCCATTGACACAACCCTGCTATTATCTTCACGTATCCCAATGCACAGTCTGTGACAGTGGAAGTAGCCTAGGATTTAAAGGTCACAAAGGAGGAGCTCTCTGTATCGCTCGAGGTGCTTTATTTGACCTTGCAGATCTTCCAGAAAGGGTGCAGGCGAAATCTTTCAATACACTAAGTGACTGCTGAATACGAGCCAGGAAAAACACAATCTTGGGGAGGTGGAGGGTCGCTCTGCTTAAAGGAATCCCCCGCCGGCCGCGTCGCACGGCGAGGTGCAAACATGGCATTGGAAGGGCCCAGATAAGGATACAAATCCGCTCATTGAGAAGGCCTCTCCGCCGCATCGGACCAAGCAGTTACGGCCTTTGTTAATGAAGTTTCATTTGATTCCCTCTGACAACCATTGAAACAATGAGCATTGGGAAACGTCCCTAACAATGGCTTTCAGCGGCAACTTTTCGCATAAAAAGCGAGAGGATCTAAAGCGAGTCCGACCATAAAAGGCACCTGCAAACAAGAGTTGAAAAGGGTCAGCAAACGATGCCACTTTTGTTCAGCCGCACAAAGCGTCGGTGATTTCCATTGTGACCCGCGAGCGCATTGTGCTATGAACAATGCGTCACCGTACACAGAGTACACAGGAGTAATTGGCTTTATTCGCAGGCTCTTTTGACCAGTCAGTCTGGATCAGCAAAAGCCAGATTGTTGCAAATCGTTCAACTTCATTTGAGCATCAGTGTGGAACGCTTATAGTGCAATATTAACATAGAGAGGGGACTGAAGCAACACAGCACACAGAAAAGGTGCACGCAATGTTGTGCAATAAACTCATTGTGTGCTCGAATCAAATTGAATAAAGTTGGCTATTCTGCAATATTTTGACCGTACTCTTGATTCATGGACAAATAAATGTGTCAAATTAATGTTTCCCAACAGTTTATCAACTTGCCACTCTTAAAAATACAGTTTTCACAGTGATGTCATTTTTGGTTCCTCAGTGAGCACTTCTTAAAATACATTTTTTTTTTCGGAACGTTTTAATAATCTGAAGAGTCTTTTTACACTTTAAAGGACATTTTTTGCCATCAAAAGCGTCTTCATTTGCTGACATTCTTTAAAATTAAGGTTCTTTAAAGCATCTTTGGTTCCATGCAGAACCTTTAACATTCATGGATCTTTCCGTTTAACAAAAGTTTCTTCAAGTCGTTCTTTGCAAAAAACCTTTTTGGAACCTTTATGGATTAATGGAACCTTCAATGCCATTAAAGAACCTTATTCTTAAGAGTGCCAGCAAACAGTCCCGGTCCAAGATTTTGCAGATGGGACAGTTAAAAGCAATGCATCTGACAGCAAACAGTAAGACGTTTGTGATGTTATATGTTTCGAGGCCGTTTACGTACTGAATGGACTCCTAAGGCTCAGAGAAGGAGAGCTGAAAGTGGTCATGTAAACAATAGAAGGCTGAAGCCATGTATAATATGAGCTCTTCAGTGCCGCACGGCGTTTTTGTTTCTCTTTAGTCTGGTATCTGCCGCACACATCACTCAGGCATTGTGGAGGAGAGATTGGCTTTCATACCTGCTTTGTTCAGGTCTTTGGGTTTGGTTGATGTGCCACACCTGCTACTCAACCTCTGAATGTGTGCCAGACATTTCCCTGCTTTTGTGAAGTTAGTCATACTGGAATGGAAAACTTCTGACGGTATACATTTAGATGGTAGCGGAGAAGCTTCCCCAATTTGAACTGTAACTTAAAACCTAAGCATTCATTTATTCATTTATACGTGCTTTGTAAAACTCTTGGTTTGAATAAGGATCTTTATTTGTATTTTGTATTGTGATAGGACAGTGCAGTGGGAGGTCCTCGACTCGGGATTCGAACTCGGGACAATGAACAATGGCGCTAAATGTAATCAACATTTGTGTTTAGAACGGTTCCGTCTAAAAATAAAATTCTGGACTGCTGGTTCCGTTAACCTTTCTCGCCTTTCACGTGACAAATGACTAATGAGTCAGGTCTTGTAGTGACTTGAACTGACAGCGCTTTCAGTGTAATCCGATTCCCAAACGAGTTCTGTAATGAGTCAGATCTTTGTAATGAATCAAAAGAATGCAGCGCGACTAGTCCGATTGACGAACTAATTTAATGGATGCTGCTAAACCAATGTAAGTCGATTCCCAATTGAAGACTTATAAATCTGTGCAGTCCGATTCCCGAACGAATGACTCGAATGAGCCGATTCTTCTGTAGTGAATCAAAACATAACCAGTGTAGTCCGTTTTCAAAACAAATGACTCTAATGAGCCGATTCTTTGTAGTGAATCAAAACATAACAAGTGTAGTCCGAATCCCGAACAAATGACTCTAATGAGCCGATTCTTTGTAGTGAATCAAAACATAACCAGTGTAGTCCGTTTTCAAAACAAATGACTCTAATGAGCCGATTCTTTGTAGTGAATCAAAACATAACAAGTGCAGTCCGAATCCCGAACAAATGACTCTAATGAGCCGATTCTTTGTAGTGAATCAAAACATAACCAGTGTAGTCCGTTTCCAAAACAAATGACTCTAATGAACCGATTCTTTGTAGTGAATCAAAACATAACCAGTGTAGTCCGTTTCCAAAACAAATGACTCTAATGAGCCGATTCTTTGTAGTGAATCAAAACATAACCAGTGTAGTCCGTTTCCAAAACAAATGAGACTCTAATGAACCGATTCTTTGTAGTGAATCAAAAAATAAACAGTGTAGTCCGTTTCCAAAACAAATGACTCTAATGAGCCGATTCTTTGTAGTGAATCAAAACATAACCAGTGTAGTCCGTTTCCAAAACAAATGACTCTAATGAGCCGATTCTTTGTAGTGAATCAAAACATAACAGTGTAGTCCGATCCCGACAAATGACTCTAATGAGCCGATTCTTTGTAGTGAATCAAAACATAACAGTGTAGTCCGTTTTCGAACAAATGACTCTAATGAGCCGATTCTTTGTAGTGAATCAAAACATAACAGTGTAGTCCGTTTCCAAAACAAATGACTCTAATGAGCCGATTCTTTGTAGTGAATCAAAACATAACCAGTGTAGTCCGTTTCCAAAACAAATGACTCTAATGACCGATTCTTTGTAGTGAATCAAAACATAACCAGTGTAGTCCGTTTCCAAAACAAATGACTCTAATGAGCCGATTCTTTGTAGTGAATCAAAACATAACCAGTGTAGTCCGTTTCCAAAACAAATGACTCTAATGAACCGATTCTTTGTAGTGAATCAAAAAATAAACAGTGTAGTCCGTTTCCAAAACAAATGACTCTAATGAGCCGATTCTTTGTAGTGAATCAAAACATAACCAGTGTAGTCCGTTTCCAAAACAAATGACTCTAATGAGCCGATTCTTTGTAGTGAATCAAAACATAACCAGTGTAGTCCGATCCCGAGCAAATGACTCTAATGAGCCGATTCTTTGTAGTGAATCAAAACATTACCAGTGTAGCCCGAGTCCCGAACAAATGACTCTAATGAGCCGATTCTTTGTAGTGAATCAAAACATAACCAGTGTAGTCCGTTTCCAAAACAAATGACTCTAATGAGCCGATTCTTTGTAGTGAATCAAAACATAACCAGTGTAGTCCGTTTCCAAAACAAATGACTCTAATGAGCCGATTCTTTGTAGTGAATCAAAACATAACCAGTGTAGTCCGTTTCCAAAACAAATGACTCTGAGTTGGTTCTTTTAAGTGAATCAAACCCATGCAACTGAAACGTTCATTAAAAAGTCATTAAAAATAATTGTTTTAAATTATTTTATTATTCACATCATCTTTTGGCAGTGGAGTTGCATTTATTTTTTTCCTATTATTTATTAGACATTAATGCTAGTTGCATCCCTGACAAACACTTCTTGAGCACTATTTCTCTGTGTCCTCCAGAGCAGTGACCACACCCTTGGCCCATTTCTGTGAAAGTGCAGATGGGTAATCCCACAATAATTATTTCCAGATTAGGAGAATTGGGTCACAAAGCAGGCCTAGCCAGGCATGAAATGACCTCTCAAACACAGCAGCGGCAGCTCCAGGAGACCACCTGCCCGACACTAACTCGCCTCACCTGGACTCAAAGAAGACCATGCAGTGTTTTTGGAGAAAAGGTACATTTTTGGGAAATTAATGCCATTCTCTGAAGACAGAGCCTGAATAAATCATTAGACTGTCTGTATTATTAGGGTGATTGCACTGCATTGTTGCGTGCTGACACTTTCTGGCACCTGTTGTGTGCATGTGATTCTGTTGTTGCTGTTTGTCAGTCCTTCAGAGGAAAAAAAAACACAACATTAAGTTATGCATAAAACACTTTGTGGGCAGTATACACTTGTACAGTTTATTTTATTGTTTTTAAGGATGACACAGCATCACTCATCATAATAACCAATTCATGGATAAAACTGTAAACCAAATCATAAAATTAAATATTACTTGAAGAAAATAATTATTTATGTATATTTTATTTATATGATACAATTTACTATTTAGATATTCCTAATGTTTGATTAGTTTAACGTAGAAGTACTAAAATAACTGAAATTAAATCAACTAAAACTAACAAATTATATAAAATCTATATAGACCAAAACAATATTAAAATGACAAACAACAAATCATTACTAAACATAAAAACATTACAAAAAATTACATTTAATACATAAAAAAACTAAAGAAAATGTTACATTTTGTTTTTTATATTTTATGTTGAATATGTATATATATATATATATGTATATATATTAGTGGTGGGCCGTTATCGGCGTTAACGTGCTGCGTTAACGCGAGACTCTTATCGGGCGATAAAAAATATCGCCGTTAATCTATTCTCAAAGTTGGGTTGGGAGCTTGGTCTATACTACGCAAGCTATGATGACTTTCACCCTGATATTTTAGCGCGGATGTATACCTAGCCGAATTGCACTGTAGGGGGCGAGAACGAGTCTTCGAACTAGAGGCTCGCAGTCCGTGATGGACAGATTGTTAACGGCTGGTCTATGTGGTAATACAATCGGGCAGGACATCCAAACGCTCACCTATCATTCATCAACCTCAAATATGGCTTTTCATCTGAAAGATGTATGTAGTAGCAACTTTACATGGCCGCTCAATATGATGTTAACCTAGAGAAATGTGCGCTATTGAAGTGTTTGTGTGGAAGCGCGTTTGCTGCAGGACAGGCTCCGGTGCGCTCACTTGCTCTTAAAATCTCCGTCATTCTTGGTCATACAGATAAAAGTAGCCGAATACATCTTTCGAATCTGTAAAGACTCTACGTTTATTTGTGTGCACTCAGAATAACAACGAAACGTTGCGCTTTTAAGCAAACAGGATGCGCTTTAGGTCTCATGTGAACTTGAGCGAGAAACTCCGTCTTTGAAAAATATATCTATAGAGAGTGAAATGTCTAAAAAATAAAAATAGAAGACGTGTGTGTTAGCATGGATGATTTACATTAAATTTAATCTGTGCAACACGGTGCATAAGATGGCTTTCAGTTCAATATAATAACAAAAAACGACATTTCGGGTTTTTATTCAACTAATAAGGTGGGCACGCTGTGATCTGTATTATATTTTACTGTAATTGACAGTTATCGGCAAAAAAACAACAACACGGGAGTGGGAGGGAATGGGAGTCATTCTTCCGGGAGGTGGAACGGGATTTTCCTCCAGTTTTTTTCGTGGGATTGGGACGGGAAGAGATTAAAGTTTGTGATGCATTTTGGAAACAGGAGATGAGCCCCTGGTCTAATGCGCCACCTGGCTTGAGAAACCCGTTCTCAAAGACTTACTTTTAGTCATTATTTGGGTAGCACACATATTCTGAATGCCTTCGGCAGAATTCAAATGAGCCATTTTAATCTAGATTAATCTAGATTAATTCCAAAATTAATCTAGATTAATCTAGATTAAAAAAATAATCTATGCCCACCTCTAATATATATGTATATAATATATATATATATATATATATATATATATATGAGCTTTTATCAAGTTTATTGATGCATTTGCACCAAAATACTGTTGAGTTTGACGGAACAAAGCCTTTTAACATCAACAACAAAAAAATATCTGAAATGTTTAATAAATCTATTTAGTTTACTGTCGTAAATTTGCATGATTAATTTAATTTTATTGTCATTTTTCCTTGCTGTCCGTGACCCATCAGAACAAACTTGTGACCTGTTTCTGGACACAATCTAGCAGAGCTGCTGTATGTAATAATCCACAGCGTTGTGTCTATAGTTCTTTATTGACAGACACATGACTGCTGCTTTAGATTACATTCACATCGAGAGTTTCTAGATATTTCCAGACCCTGCACGTGATGAAGGGAATAAACTCATTCAAAGTCAATGATTCATTAGCGACAAAAATATTTGATCACTGCATCTATTCATAAGTGTTCATACGTATTTACTTGAGGTATTCAAGTAAGGTCAAACTTCCGACTGTCTGCCTTTTTCTATCAGAGTTCATTTTTGACGTCATATAGTATATTAAACTAGATGAAAAAGTTTGTGAACAAACTTTGAGGTTGGCTTGAGAAAGTCTGACCTTTTATTGATTAGCATGTTGCTAGCATGATTAGCATGGTTGCTAGCATGTTGCTAGCATGATTAGCATGTTGCTAGCATGATTTTAGCATGTGCTAGCGTTATTAGTATGTTGCTAGCATTATTAGCATTAGTACTCAGCGATGAATTGGTGGTTGTTCACACAGTTTTCTCTGTTACACAGTGAAATACTTCAGGGAGTCTTTTGTGTGAATCAAAGCTTCAAAGCAGCGAGTGTCTCTCCGTTACTCATGTTAGTGGATTTGTCTTTTATTAACTGATATGCTCATTATTTGTTGTTTTCTCGGCTGGGTTTTCGACGGAAGTTTTTTCCTGTGAAATGTCTGTCTGTGGGGTATTTACATGAATCGCTTCATATGATATAATTCTCTTCAGTGATCAGATTTCTTGAATGCATCTTTGAGGGAGTTAACTCTTGCTTTACCTTCACTTAATTAATATTATCAAGACTTCCCCTCCAAATAAAACCTCTTGTACACAATCTATACGTCTTCTGGCTCTTGTAGATTATCTGTGCTCTACAGGAAGTAGAAATACTTTTATATCATTTCCAAAATATCTGCCTCTTATGCACCGACATGTATTTATATTCTAATATATGCATTTTATTATGCATTATGCCCACCACTATACATCTGCTGTATGTTCAATTTGATATAACAAGTCATACTTAATATAGAAATTATTTATCACATTTTTCTTGCTGAAAATATGTGTATTAGACATGAAACTGTATTTATTTTTTCAATATCTCTGTTAATTTTAATGCATTTAATGATGTATTATCTTATAAATGGCCATTAAACAGCAATGATCATTAAATAGAATAAAAATGGAAAATAAGTTAGAAAATAATTATTGATAATTTTATACACGCTCACAAAAACATAAATAAATATTTAAAAAGTGTTTAGTTTTAGTGCTTAAACTTTTATTTTACATTATAGTTGTATTCCAGTTAATGTTATTTTATTTTAAGCAATGATTTTATTTTATTAAAATAATTTATTAAAATAATTAAATTTTATAATATTTAATTTTTTTAATTAATGTTTATTATAATGATATTTGATTGGCTTAAGATAGTATTTAATGGAATATTGTTTTTCTTCCCTATGATTATTAAAAGCTCACTGATTTTCATTATAACAATGCTCTTGGTACATATTTTTCATAATTTTTTTTTGTGTGTGTGTATAGATATATTTAGTTTTAGTTTATTTAAAATGTAAATCAAACAAAAATGAGAAATGTTGTTTTGGCAACTAGCAAAAACAAACAAGTTTTACATTTTATTTTATTTCAATCAGTGTTTAATAAAAAAATCTGTGGCTTTAGTTAACAATAATGACCCTGTTCTTGTTGAAATATTGGTCATTTCATGCTATCAGCTCCAATAACATCCCGCGGTTTCTTACACTGACACCCCCAGCAGAGATTTGCACCACTTCTTGTGCTTCAGCAGCGTCTCGTCACACGTTGAGTTGAGTCGTCCCCGTCCCGTCTGTAGATGTAGAGCAGCGGGGTTTGTTCACTGTGGGCCAGATTGTAGTTCCCTGTCCTCATCTAGATAAGATGTGTGTGTTCAGATCTGTTCTTTTAGCACAGGGGAGATCATAACGGTGAAGAACGGAGACCTGCATATATTCCTGAAACCTTTCTCATTGTCAAAGCCGGGCCACAGCGGTCTCTCTGTGCTCCTTTCAAGATATTAAACGCGCTTATATCAGCAGTCTAGCATCACACTTATACAGCGAACCTCCTCAGTGCTCAATTTACACAAACGCCTGATATCATCAAGCAGCTTCAGCTGTGAAGCATCACTGCCTCCCGAAACATTACAGTCAGCATGTTTGCATCTGTTATTAAAGGGTCAGGTTTAGCGTTACTGTATATCATCATTTACGCTTTGGTTGTCTCTTCAAATTGATTTTTTTTCTAATTTTATGCATGTTATGTATGTTAAAACAAACTTACTCAGCATTGTTGTTTTTTTCGTTTTTATTGGTATTTTGCTTCAGTTTCTCATTATTTTCACATTATCACATACATTTTAAAGTTTAGTAATTATAATAATGTTTTAAGGGTAAGATATTTTTTACTCAAAAACAAGACTAAAGTACAATTAAAGAAAGTTATATTTTATGTATGTACTGTATGTATGTACACTACTGTTCAAAAGTGGTTCACATTTCTTTGAAAGAAGTCTTTTTTGCTCAATAAACACTGCATTTATTTGATTAAAAATCATAAAATATTATTTCAATTGAAATAACTGTTTTTCTATGTGAATCAATGTTCAAATGTAATATATTTCTGTGATGCGCAGCTGTATTTTCAGCATCATTCCTCCAGTCTTCAGAGTCACATGATCTTCAGAAACAAGAGCATAGGTGTGATTTTGGAAATGGTGGGGACATAACGGCAGACACCAGATATTTAATTGCTAGGGACAATTTAGCGTAGTCGCTGGGTATTGGCAGGGACATGTCCCGAGTGTTCGTAGTCAATTCCACCCCCTTGTTCAGAAATCAATCTAATATACTGATTAGCCCATCAGTGTTGAAAACAGTGGTGACACTGCTACCTCATATTTTTGTGGAAACTGTGATTTGTTTTTTTTGTTTTTTTCAGGATTTTTGATGAATAGAAAATTCAAAAGAGCAACATTTATTTGAAATATAAATATATTGTAACATTATAAATGACTTTACTGTCACTTTTGGTGAATTTAATGCATTCTTGCTAAATACAAATATTAATTTCCTTGTAAAATCATTCTGTCCCCAAACTTTTGAATGGTATGCATGCATTTCTGTATTTCTAAATGTATTGTATTTTTATATTTCTACATTTTTTATGTATAAACGAATTTATTTTTTAATATATAACATGAATTTTAAAAGTATGTTTATTTTAATTATTTTAATTAATTTATTGTTTTTTTATAAAAAATTTACATATTTGTATTTATTTATTTACATGCAGTGTATTTCATATTTTATTTTTATATGAATCATTATAATAAATATGCAATAATATATTCTTTAGTATCACACAATTTTTTTCTGATCTCGGTGATGACCCCCAATAGTATTAGTATCGCATCATAAAGAAAGGAAATTAGTATGCCTATTTAATGCCGTACATATGAACCAGCATGCATGTAATATTAAACATCCATGATTAGATGACATGACTTGACTGTACTTCAACCAGATCTGTCGGAAAAACACAGACGTGTTAACAAAACCATGCAAAGGTTTCAGAAAAGCTTCACATAAACATGTTATAGTCTGCTCAAACAATGAAGTTCAGTCATCTGAAAACACAGTCTGTCTCTTTCCAGAGAAACTTCAGAGATCCAGAGCGAGTGATTCATTTGTTCCTGGCAGACGTGACCGAACCACGCCGAGCGATGCCAATAACCAGAACCTCTGCAATTGAAAAGACATCAGCGATGAAATAACAACAGGTTGACATGTTAAACAGAGCAAACAGCAGTCATGTCACACACAATGAAAGCACAATATTAGCTTCATAACTCAAACGAAGCATGCATGCTCTTTAAACACAGCAGACAAAAGCCAAGAAGGCACTCTGAACATGCGAGAGATAGATAGAGACAGATACAGCAGCAGCATCAGTGCTCATACAGTGTGTGTGTGTGTGTGTGTGTGTGTGTGTGTGTGAGTGGTGAGTGTGGTGGTGTGTGTGTGTGTGTGTGTGTGTGTGTGTGTGTGTCTGTGTGTCTGTGTCTGTGTCTGTGTGCGCGGGTGCGTGTGTGTCTGTGTGTGTGTGAGGAGAGGGGAGAGAGTGTGTGTGTATCTGTGTGTCTGTGTGTGTCTGTGTGTGTGTCTGTGTGTGTGTGTGTGTGTGTGTGTGTGTGTGTGTGTGAGAGAGAGGGAGAGAGAGTGTGTGTGTGTGTGTGTGTGTGTGTTGGGTGAGTGTTGTGTGTGTGTGTCTGTGTGTCTGTGTATGTGTGTCTGTGTCTGTGTCTGTGTCTGTGTGCGAGTGGGTGTGCGAGTGTGGTGTATGTGTGTGTGTGTGTGTGTGAGAGAGAGGGAGAGAGAGTGTGTGTGTGAGAGAGAGAGTGTTTGTGTGTGTGTGTGTGGGTGTGTGTGTGGTGTGTGTGTGTGTGTGTGAGTGTGAGTGTGTGTGTGTGTGTGTGTGTGTCGTGTGTCTGTGTCTGTGTCTGGTCTGTGTGAGCGTGTGTGTCTGTGTGTGTGTGTGTGTGTGAGAGAGAGGGAGAGAGAGTGTGTGTGTGTGTGTGTGTGGTGTGTCTGTGTGTGTGTGTGTGTGTGTTGGAGAGAGAGGGAGAGAGAGTGTGTGTGTGTGTGTGTGTGTGTGTGTGTGTGGGTGTGTGTGTGTGAGTGTGAGTGGGTGTGTGTGTGTGTTGTGTGTCTGTGTCGGTGCTGTGTCTGTGTTGTGTCTGTGTGCGCGTGTGCGCGTGCGTGTGTGTCTGTGTGTGTGGTGTGGGTGAGAGAGGGGAGAGAGTGTGTGTGGTGTGAGAGAGGAGTGTTGTGTTGTGTGTGTGTGTGTGTGTGTGTGTGTGTGTGTGTGTGTGTGGAGAGGGTGGTGGGAGTGTGTGTGAGTGTGTGGTGTGTGAGAGAGAGAGTGTTTGTGTGGTGTGTGGGTGGGTGTGTGTGTGGTGTGGTGTGTGTGTGTGCGTGTGTGTGTGGTGTGTGTGTGTGTGTGTGGTGTGGTGTGTGGTGTGTGGTGTGTGTGTGAGAGAGAGGGAGAGAGAGTGTGTGTGTGAGAGAGAGAGTGTTTGTGTGTGTGTGTGTGTGTGTGTGGTGTGTGTGTGGGTGTGTGTGTGTGTGTGCGTGTGTGTGTGTACAGAGGGAGGGTTCGACATGTTCCTGTGAATAAGAGTAACACATTGTGTTAGTCTGTTGTGTTAGTCACGCTGCTGTTACACTGACTGTGACAGGTAAAGATCACTCTGACCTCTATATCTATGTCACCTCAGTATTGCATTATAAAATGCACAGGTCTGACGCCGATTCTGATCGGACGAGTCGTGTTCAAAGCCATTGCACAATGCTAATAAATGATGCAGGTGAATGAAGTTACTGGCAAATACAAACTAATGGGCCTTAGTCGGGTATTTCACGCAAATGACAATGGCTTTGAGGAATAGAATAGTTGATATTGCGTCATTATTTATTCATCGGTGTCTCTTCAAATTGTTCTTATGCTTAAGAGTTATTCCTAAATGTTTTAAACTAGCATTAATATACACAATTTAGTTTCTTATGTCATTTATCTTGTTTTCATTTTTGAGAAATGTTTACTGGAAAATAAGGCAAAAATGCAGAAAGAGAAACTAGTATTTTATGTATGTGCACTCACTGTAAAAAAAATATTAATACATAAAAAAACACAATGCAATGCAGTACAACAAAATTCTAAATACAGGTAAAAGACCTGTAAAATACCAATACAGAAAAATCCTTCATATCAATAAAGTACATGGTGACCTATTTTGATAGACTTTTTAGAGATGTATGCATGCACGCATTTATTTCCAAAGTTATTTTTTTACAAAAATAAATTTGTATTATTTCATTTATATGCAGCGTATTTCTTTCCTTTTTTTCCTGTCTCAACTAATCTGCTTTGACAATTTGAAGGATAGTGTAATTTTGTCCACTGGACTGTATATAGCCTAGTTTTACGCACTTTCGCGTTCTGTAAATGTGCAGGACTTCCGATTCATTACCACGTGTTGTGTATTGGTGTGACATCATCGCGTAGGATGGAAAAGAGTAAAGATGGTGGCAGGCCACAGGTTAACTAACAGCGACTATACCTCGATTTGCAAGCATCTCAGAACCTCTGCGCAGACTGACAAGGAAGGACCGCCAAATTTAATTTTATTTTGGGACTGAGCAAAAGAAAGCATTCAAAAATTCTCAAGATAAGTTGGCTGAAGCCACAACACTGGCTTATTTCAACAAGGACGCTCCAACGAAAGGCATCGGAGCAGTATTAGTGCAGGACCAAAGAGGAGGAATGGTTCCTGTCTGCTATGTGAGTAGGAGCTTGACATAATGTGAACAGAGATATTCACACACAGAGCGTGAAGCACTTGCGCTGATGTGGGCATGTGAACGACTGCACACATACGATATGGACATAGTTTGATCTGGTCACAACCCACAAGGCATTGGAGGCAATTTACAGTCCTCGTTCAAAACCATGTGCATGAATCGAAAGGAGGGTCTTGAGATTGCAGCCCCATGATTTTCGGGTGATTCATATACCCAGAATGCACAACATTGCAGATCCTTTGCCATGCCTGCTGGGGCCATCAGCCAAAGGTGCGACCCATGCACATAACGCAGAGGAATATGTGAGATTCATAGCTGTTTGTGCAACACCAAGCGCCCTGACCACCAAAGAATTTGAGCGGATCTCAGAAAATTATGTGGAATTACAGAGACTGAAAACTGCCATTCAAATAGTTTGTACCCTGCATACAGACATATTGCAGGTGAGCTATGTGTCATTGGCCAAATAATACTCAGAGGGACAATAATTGTTTTTCCACAGTCGCTGCGTGGAAGAGCGTTACAGTTAGCTCATGAGGGTCATCTTAGTGTAATAGGAACAAAACAACACCTGGGAACAAAGGTTTGGTTGTCCGGAATGCACAGTGCTGTAGATAAAATGTATCCGATAAAAACTGTGAGTTTATAACACCACTGATGAATGGCACATGGTAGCTGGTAGTTAAGGTGGATTGCATCCCTTGCAACTAACATATGCCACGTTTTTCAACCCATAAAATCAAGCTTCAAGCGCATGCTCTCGTGTAGGCTACTAGACTGTTTTCTCTTCCGTAAGAAAGCCTATAAACTGAAGCGTTCATCATCGGACCCCTCCTTACAGGAACAGTGAGCAGTCAAACAGAACATTGACAAACAACACACGGCGATCCGGACTTCTGTTGAAGTGCACGTGTTTGCGTTAAAACTGGGTAAACTAAAACAAGGCCCTAATGTCACACAGTCCTAATCCCACGTAAACCACGCCAGTTATTCAACACCCAGAAATGAAATTAGGTATATTATTGTGTGTTTATTTTGAGTCATTGCAAGGGATGGGACATCATCCGAAAGCCCAGTGAGATGCGAGAGATTAAAGCAAAGCCTTGCGAAAATACAAGAGGGGCACTTGACGATTGATTTGGTGTTTGAGAGCCTAAGTCAATAGTCCCAATGGAACAGGTACATTCCCGGAGCTCTGCTATCATACTCTCAATCAATAGCCGTCCATGATGAAGGAGTCCAGTGTACATATTGAAACGGGCCGTGTTTGCGCAGATAAGCTCGTACAGTAGGCCTATCTCTCCAGGGTTTGGCGGCACTTGGATGAAGCGCTCGAGTCTGATGTTTGCTTAGTTAAAAGATCATGTCTGCTGACCGAATCCAAACGGCCGCGGTATTAACGGGATAATGCGATAATCAAAGAGCTCTGATACTGTGTACAATACAGTCTTACTCCGTTTATCCAGTGCTTGTAACTGCTCTGTCAAAGGCTGCATTCATTATTTGCCACATTGTCCGAGCTCATGGATAACAGATAGCCTGCCTTGTGGAATATGACGGAGTGTCACTCGGATTGTCGGGCAAATAACAGCTGACTAGTTCCACATACAGGTCTGTTGACACTGGCTTTTCTCAGTAGCGCTGTTGAATAAACGTAGCCTACACAACCTCACATGATCCCAGTCAGCGCAAACGGCACGTAATGATCCGAACGTGATGCGCAACAATTGGTGGAGATAACACAACTGTCAAATGAAATGCATAGGCCTATAATAAAAAGCATGTTTTTCAGATTTAAAGCCAACTTTTTCGTAAGGCTTATAATTGTTCCTAAATGTTTAAATGGATTCGGTGTAAGCTGGTTTTATTACGGAGCCGCTAAATGGATGCTGTGAAGGGAATATATATAAGTAGGCCATAGTCTACTATTTAAGTGACTTTTGCTATCTTGCAAAACTTTTGCGTTCCCGTGTTGGGGGCGGGGGGGGGGGGTACGTTCGCTTGAAAAAGCTTTGCATTCCCCGAGAAACATTGCGTTTAATCGCAACTCGTGATGGAAATAATGTGTATTTTTTTCTTCTTCTTTGAAATATAATATTATGCACATTATATATAACCAAAAACTTTTTTTTTAGCCTAATACATTTGTAAAAATTTGATAACTTTTTCATGTATAGCGGACATCGTGTGGTGTTGTGTGTGTGTGGGGTGTGTGTGTGTGTGTGTGTATGTATGTGTATATATATATATATATATATTAATTTTTTTTTTTTCTTTATCCGGAAGTTTTATTTCCTAAAAAGTTTTGCTACTAAAAAAATAATAGGCTATTTTGTTTTTAGTGTGCTTTATAAATACAATTATTTATTGATTAATCAAGAACTGTTCACATTGCATGCCAAAGCGGAACACCATAACCAAAAATGATTCATATAAGTTATCAAATTTTTACAAATGTATTAGGCTACAAAAAAGGTTTTTGGTGTTCCTGTGGCTCAGTGGTTAGAGCATTGCGTTAGCAGCGCAAAGGTTGTGGGTTCGATTCCCAGGGAACACATACTGATAAAAAATGTATAGCTTGAATGCACTGTAAGTCGCTTTGGATAAAAGCGCTGCTAAATGCATAAATGTAAATAAATGATTCATATAAGGTCAACGCGTATAGGATGCAGAAACAATTTGTTCTGTTGTTATTGGTTAAACGTTATAAATGTTATAAATAATATTTTTTTCATTGCATCTTTTTGTTTGAAGTCCAAACTGGAGAAAAACACGCTGAATTATTTTTCTTCATCTGAACTAGCTCTGCTTTTTTCTTTGCAATGCATTGTGACTGTTCAAGTGATAGTTTAATCAAATAGAGTATAAAACGGTGAATTTAAAGTGTGCAGCCAGTGGACACTTACTTTCCCACAATGCCATGGGAGCTGATTTCAAAGGTTGAAAAGAAAAAATGGCAGAGAATTGTAATTGTATCACTGTTTCTCTCAAATAGCAAAATGTTTCCTCGTAGTTAATTTACTCGTTCAATAACACAGAAAGTATTTACGTGGTTGTTGTTAGTGTATCAATATGACATAAAGGTTAAAGGACAATGCTAAGATTTCCAGTATTTCCAGGAAAGGACACTTCGAGAAGTCCGTTGAATTCAGTACAACTCTAAAATGGGAATTCAGAAATGTGGAGTAGTATATAGCACTGTACTCGTTCTATCGTGTCTCTTATCTTTTATATATAATAGCGACAGTATGAGTAGTAAGCTACAGTATGCTAGTAGGCCCGTGCTCATGTTTTTGATTGTACTGAAAACACAAATCAGTGAAATTGTGTCCTCTAGTGGTAGAAATATAGCATTTTTATTTTATTAAGCAGTTTATTAAATGTATAATGTGACAGATCACACTCAGGGATATTTCTGCCTGTGTTATTTTAGTGTCAATGTTAAATTAATAAGTTATTATATAAATGATGTTTTGTCATGTTCTATTTTTTTATAAGACTACATATTTTTGAAATTGATTTATTAGTTTGAGTTATATTAGTACTTCAAGTTGAATTAAATGAAAATAAGAAATGTTGCCAGCAGTTGGGGGGGGGGGGCACATTACAAGTAACGTGAATTATGTAATCAGATTAATTTATTTCCAGTAATTAAAGTAGCCTAATGTGGTAAGTAAAATTAACTTTTATTTCTATTTAATTTTTTATGGATTTTATTTAAGTTTTAGTTAATGACCCTATTTTTATTTTATTGTATTATTATTTTTTGCATGTTGTTTGCATACAATAATCAGATTACCATAAAGTGTTCGTTCGTTCCTGATATAGTTCTCTACTCACTGTAAATGCTGATTAAACCAAAACACCCAGACACACACCGTGTTGAAAAAGCAGCAGATGAGACCTCTTCTAGTCCTTTATTCTGTCCTAAAGCTCTTTTCTCCACAACAGACTGTGAGCTTTCACGAAGAATGGAAAGGTGAGCCTTCAAGGTAGCAGATTTTTCCAAGCAAGTCCAACACTTGAGGAAACAAGAGAAGCGACTGCTATCTAACAGTGCACACGAGGCCCAGACGCACAATGGAGACGCTGGTCCTTGAACTCTGGCGTCTGGATCTGCTCGGGAGCGATTGAGGGGAGTTTGGGAGACACAATGGAGCGGTGGATTGGCTTTAACTCTCACCTGCGTAAATGAACCTTTAGAGGTCAGAGTCCAGCTGCTGCCGAGCTGAATAACACCAAATGCATTTACATGCGTCAGGATTGTGTGGCTTACAGAATTAAACTGAGGATGCTTTCAAAATGCCTTAGAGAAGAAGAATAGACAAACCTGTATAAAGTGCAATTTTAAATACATTTTCAGTATAAATGACCCGTGAACGTCATCATGCACAGCAGTGCTGTTACTGTAAACTACAATCGAAATATATAGGTTTGTATGTATGTGTATTTAAATATAAAACAAAAGTTAATAACAAATACAATCAAATCAAAATGTGTGTGTGTGTGTGTGTGTGTGTGCGTGTGTGTGTGTGCGTGCGTGTGTGTGTGTGTGTGTGTGTGTGTCTGTGTCTATGTGTGTCTGTGCTGCTGTGTGTGTGTGTGTGCGTGCATGCGTGTGCCTGTGCCTGTGTCTGTGTGTGTGTGTAAACACCTTTTTTTAAATTGACAAAATCAGCTTCACAGAAAATGCAAGTTTCTACATTAAAAATCACATGCAATTATTACAATTTAACCCTAAAATCTAAAAATGAATCAAAATTAATTAAAGCTAATTCAAAATATGAATAATATTAT
>QVTF01004668.1:0-213672 GCA_003573665.1 Oxygymnocypris stewartii | reverse complement strand
TTAAAACACAGAATTGGTGTTCTTAGAAGCTCTAAAGAAGTGATTTTGTGCATTTAAGCTCTAAAATGACTTTTTCTGCAAAAAAGCTCAAACTCATGAAAATCGTCTCTGCATGCAAAAAATGTTCATTTTAGAAAGAAACATTTTTATGTACTGAGCTTGCTCTAAATGCATTTAAATTTTCTACTGTTTTTGGCATCTGTGGCCTCGCATTTCATAATTGCTTAGTGCAAAAGCACAGAATTTTTAGAAGTCTAAAAGTGATTTTTGCATTAAGCTCTAAAATGACTTTTCTGCAAAAAGCTCAAATCTGAAACTGTCTTATGCAATTGTTCATTTCAGAAAGAACTTTTTCATCACTGAGCTTTGCCTTAAATGCATTTTTCCACTGAGCGTTTTGAGATCTGTGGCCTCGCATTCTCATAATTTGCTTAGTTCACTAAAACACAGAATTGGTGTTCTTAGAAGCTCTAAAAGAAAGTGATTTTGGCATTTAAGCTCTAAAATGACTTTTCTGCCAAAAAAGCTCAAACTCCATGAAAATCTGTCTTCTGCATTGCAAAAAACTGTTCATTTCATTAGGCAAGAAACAATTTTTCCAGTACTTGAGCTTTGCTCTCTAAAATTGCATTTAGCAACTTTTTCTCACTGAGAAGACGTTTTTGAGCATCTGTCGGCCTCGCATTCTCATAATTTGCTTAGTGCATTAAAACACAGAATTGGTGTTCTTAGAAGCTCTAAAGAAGTGATTTTGTGCATTTAAGCTCTAAAATGACTTTTTCTGCAAAAAAGCTCAAACTCATGAAAATCTGTCTTCTGCATTGCAAAAAACTGTTCATTTCATTAGAAAGAAACATTTTTCATGTACTTGAGCTTTGCTCTTAAAATTGCATTTAGCAACTTTTTCTCACTGAGAAAGACGTTTTTGAGCATCTGTGGCCTCGCATTCTCATAATTTGCTTAGTTGCACTAAAACACAGAATTGGTGTTCTTAGAAGCTCTAAAGAAGTGATTTTGTGCATTTAAGCTCTAAAATGACTTTTTCTGCAAAAAAGCTCAAACTCATGAAAATCTGTCTTCTGCATTGCAAAAAACTGTTCATTTCATTAGAAAGAAACATTTTTCATGTACTTGAGCTTTGCTCTTAAAATTGCATTTAGCAACTATTTCTCACTGAGAAAGACGTTTTTGAGCATCTGTGGCCTCGCATTCTCATAATTTGCTTAGTTGCACTTAAAACACAGAATTGGTGTTCTTAGAAGCTCTAAAGAAGTGATTTTGTGCATTTAAGCTCTAAAATGACTTTTTCTGCAAAAAAGCTCAAACTCATGAAAATCTGTCTTCTGCATTGCAAAAAACTGTTCATTTCATTAGAAAGAAACATTTTTAATGTACTTGAGCTTTGCTCTTAAAATTGCATTTAGCAACTTTTTCTCACTGAGAAAGACGTTTTTGAGCATCTGTGGCCTCGCATTCTCATAATTTGCTTAGTTGCACTAAAACACAGAATTGGTGTTCTTAGAAGCTCTAAAGAAGTGATTTTGTGCATTTAAGCTCTAAAATGACTTTTTCTGCAAAAAAGCTCAAACTCATGAAAATCTGTCTTCTGCATTGCAAAAAACTGTTCATTTCATTAGAAAGAAACTTTTTTCATGTACTTGAGCTTTGCTCTTAAAATTGCATTTAGCAACTTTTTCTCACTGAGAAAGACGTTTTTGAGCATCTGTGGCCTCGCATTCTCATAATTTGCTTAGTTGCATTAAAACACAGAATTGGTGTTCTTAGAAGCTCTAAAGAAGTGATTTTGTGCATTTAAGCTCTAAAATGACTTTTTCTGCAAAAACCTCAAACTCATGAAAATCTGTCTTCTGCATTGCAAAAAACTGTTCATTTCATTAGAAAGAAACATTTTTCATGTACTTGAGCTTTGCTCTTAAAATTGCATTTATCAACTTTTTCTCACTGAGAAAGATGTTTTTGAGCATCTGTGGCCTCGCATTCTCATAATTTGCTTAGTTGCATTAAAACACAGAATAGGTGTTCTTAGAAGCTCTAAAGAAGTGATTTTGTATATTTAAGCTCTAAAATGACTTTTTCTGCAAAAAAGCTCAAACTCATAAAACTTGTCTTCTGCATTGCAAAAAACTGTTCATTTCATTAGAAAGAAACATTTTTCATGTACTTGAGCTTTGCTCTTAAAATTGCATTTAGCAACTTTTTCTCACTGAGAAAGACATTTTTGAGCATCTGTGGCCTCGCATTCTCATAATTTGCTTAGTTGCACTAAAACACAGAATTGGTGTTCTTAAAAGCTCTAAAAGTGATTTTGTGCATTTAAGCTCTAAAATGACTTTTTCTGCAAAAAAGCTCAAACTCATGAAAATCTGTCTTCTGCATTGCAAAAAACTGTTCATTTCATTAGAAAGAAACATTTTTCATGTACTTGAGCTTTGCTCTTAAAATTGCATTTAGCAACTTTTTCTCACTGAGAAAGATGTTTTTGAGCATCTGTGGCCTCGCATTCTCATAATTTGCTTAGTTGCACTAAAACACAGAATTGGTGTTCTTAGAAGCTCTAAAGAAGTGATTTTGTGCATTTAAGCTCTAAAATGACTTTTTCTGCAAGAAAGCTCAAACTCATGAAAATCTGTCTTCTGCATTGCAAAACACTGTTCATTTCATTAGAAAGAAACTTTTTCATGTACTTGAGCTTTGCTCTTAAAATTGCATTTAGCAACTTTTTCTCACTGAGAAAGACGTTTTTGAGCATCTGTGGCCTCGCATTCTCATAATTTGCTTAGTTGCACTAAATCACAGAATTGGGGTTCTTAGAAGCTCTAAAGAAGTGATTTTGTGCATTTAAGCTCTAAAATGACTTTTTCTGCAAAAAAGCTCAAACTCATGAAAATCTGTCTTCTGCATTGCAAAAAACTGTTCATTTCATTAGAAAGAAACATTTTTCATGTACTTGAGCTTTGCTCTTAAAATTGCATTTAGCAACTTTTTCTCACTGAGAAAGACGTTTTTGAGCATCTGTGGCCTCGCATTCTCATAATTTGCTTAGTTGCATTAAAACACAGAATTGGTGTTCTTAGAAGCTCTAAAGAAGTGATTTTGTATATTTAAGCTCTAAAATGACTTTTTCTGCAAAAAAGCTCAAACTCATAAAACTTGTCTTCTGCATTGCAAAAAACTGTTCATTTCATTAGAAAGAAACATTTTTCATGTACTTGAGCTTTGCTCTTAAAATTGCATTTAGCAACTTTTTCTCACTGAGAAAGACGTTTTTGAGCATCTGTGGCCTCGCATTCTCATAATTTGCTTAGTTGCACTAAAACACAGAATTGGTGTTCTTAGAAGCTCTAAAGAAGTGATTTTGTGCATTTAAGCTCTAAAATGACTTTTTCTGCAAAAAAGCTCAAACTCATGAAAATCTGTCTTCTGCATTGCAAAAAACTGTTCATTTCATTAGAAAGAAACATTTTTCATGTACTTGAGCTTTGCTCTTAAAATTGCATTTAGCAACTTTTTCTCACTGAGAAAGACGTTTTTGAGCATCTGTGGCCTCGCATTCTCATAATTTGCTTAGTTGCATTAAAACACAGAATTGGTGTTCTTAGAAGCTCTAAAAGTGATTTTGTGCATTTAAGCTCTAAAATGACTTTTTCTGCAAAAAAGCTCAAACTCATGAAAATCTGTCTTCTGCATTGCAAAAAACTGTTCATTTCATTAGAAAGAAACATTTTTCATGTACTTGAGCTTTGCTCTTAAAATTGCATTTAGCAACTTTTTCTCACTGAGAAAGACGTTTTTAAGCATCTGTGGCCTCGCATTCTCATAATTTGCTTAGTTGCACTAAAACACAGAATTGGGGTTCTTAGAAGCTCTAAAGAAGTGATTTTGTGCATTTAAGCTCTAAAATGACTTTTTCTGCAAAAAAGCTCAAACTCATGAGAATCTGTCTTCTGCATTGCAAAAAACTGTTCATTTCATTAGAAAGAAACATTTTTCATGTACTTGAGCTTTGCTCTTAAAATTGCATTTAGCAACTATTTCTCACTGAGAAAGACGTTTTTGAGCATCTGTGGCCTCGCATTCTCATAATTTGCTTAGTTGCACTAAAACACAGAATTGGTGTTCTTAGAAGCTCTAAAGAAGTGATTTTGTGCATTTAAGCTCTAAAATGACTTTTTCTGCAAAAAAGCTCAAACTCATGAAAATCTGTCTTCTGCATTAGCAAAAAACTGTTCATTTCATTAGAAAGAAAAAATTTCATGTACTTGAGCTTTGCTCTTAAAATTGCATTTAGCAACTTTTTCTCACTGAGAAAGACGTTTTTGAGCATCTGTGGCCTCGCATTCTCATAATTTGCTTAGTTGCATTAAAACACAGAATTGGTGTTCTTAGAAGCTCTAAAGAAGTGATTTTGTGCATTTAAGCTCTAAAATTACTTTTTCTGCAAAAAAGCTCAAACTCATAAAACTTGTCTTCTGCATTGCAAAAAACTGTTAATTTCATTAGAAAGAAAATAAATTCATGTACTTGAGCTTTGCTCTTAAAATTGCATTTAGCAACTTTTTCTCACTGAGAAAGACGTTTTTGAGCATCTGTGGCCTCGCATTCTCATAATTTGCTTAGTTGCACTAAACACATAATTGGTGTTCCTTAAAGCTCTAAAAAAGTGATTTTGTGCATTTAAGCTCTAAAATGACTTTTTCTGCAAAAAAGCTCAAACTCATGAGAATCTGTCTTCTGCATTGCAAAAAACTGTTCATTTAATTAGAAAGAAACATTTTTCATGTACTTGAGCTTTGCTCTTAAAATTGCATTTAGCAACTATTTCTCACTGAGAAAGACGTTTTTGAGCATCTGTGACCTCGCATTCTCATAATTTGCTTAGTTGCATTAAAACACAGAATTGGTGTTCTTAGAAGCTCTAAAAGTGATTTTGTGCATTTAAGCTCTAAAATGTACTTTTTCTGCAAAAAAGCTCAAACTCATGCAAATCTGTCTTCTGCATTGCAAAAAACTGTTCATTTCATTAGAAAGAAACATTTTTAATGTACTTGAGCTTTGCTCTTAAAATTGCATTTAGCAACTTTTTCTCACTGAGAAAGACGTTTTTGAGCATCTGTGGCCTCGCATTCTCATAATTTGCTTAGTTGCACTAAAACACAGAATTGGTGTTCTTAGAAGCTCTAAAGAAGTGATTTTGTGCATTTAAGCTCTAAAATGACTTTTTCTGCAAAAAAGCTCAAACTCATGAAAATCTGTCTTCTGCATTGCAAAACACTGTTCATTTCATTAGAAAGAAACTTTTTTCATGTACTTGAGCTTTGCTCTTAAAATTGCATTTAGCAACTTTTTCTCACTGAGAAAGACGTTTTTGAGCATCTGTGGCCTCGCATTCTCATAATTTGCTTAGTTGCACTAAAACACAGAATTGGTGTTCTTAGAAGCTCTAAAGAAGTGATTTTGTGCATTTAAGCTCTAAAATTACTTTTTCTGCAAAAAAGCTCAAACTCATGAAAATCTGTCTTCTGCATTGCAAAACACTGTTCATTTCATTAGAAAGAAACATTTTTCATGTACTTGAGCTTTGCTCTTAAAATTGCATTTAGCAACTTTTTCTCACTGAGAAAGACGTTTTTGAGCATCTGTGGCTTCGCATTCTCATAATTTGCTTAGTTGCACTAAATCACAGAATTGGGGTTCTTAGAAGCTCTAAAGAAGTGATTTTGTGCATTTAAGCTCTAAAATGACTTTTTCTGCAAAAAAGCTCAAACTCATGAGAATCTGTCTTCTGCATTGCAAAAAACTGTTCATTTAATTAGAAAGAAACATTTTTCATGTACTTGAGCTTTGCTCTTAAAATTGCATTTAGCAACTTTTTCTCACTGAGAAAGACGTTTTTAAGCATCTGTGGCCTCGCATTCTCATAATTTGCTTAGTTGCATTAAAACACAGAATTGGTGTTCTTAGAAGCTCTAAAAGTGATTTTGTGCATTTAAGCTCTAAAATGACTTTTTCTGCAAAAAAGCTCAAACTCATGAAAATCTGTCTTCTGCATTGCAAAAAACTGTTCATTTAATTAGATAGAAACATTTTTCATGTACTTGAGCTTTGCTCTTAAAATTGCATTTAGCAACTTTTTCTCACTGAGAAAGACGTTTTTGAGCATCTGTGGCCTCGCATTCTCATAATTTGCTTAGTTGCATTAAAACACAGAATTGGTGTTCTTAGAAGCTCTAAAGAAGTGATTTTGTGCATTTGAGCTCTAAAATGACTTTTTCTGCAAAAAAGCTCAAACTCATGAAAATCTGTCTTCTGCATTGCAAAAAACTGTTCATTTCATTGAAAAGAAACATTTTTCATGTACTTGAGCTTTGCTCTTAAAATTGCATTTAGCAACTTTTTCTCACTGAGAAAGACGTTTTTGAGCATCTGTGGCCTCGCATTCTCATAATTTGCTTAGTTGCATTAAAACACAGAATTGGTGTTCTTAGAAGCTCTAAAGAAGTGATTTTGTGCATTTAAGCTCTAAAATGACTTTTTCTGCAAAAAACCTCAAACTCATGAAAATCTGTCTTCTGCATTGCAAAAAACTGTTCAGTTCATTAGAAAGAAACATTTTTCATGTACTTGAGCTTTGCTCTTAAAATTGCATTTAGCAACTTTTTCTCACTGACGTTGAATTGTTTTTGCGTGTTGTTGTTTTAAAAAATATATATATTTTTGAAAACAATTCTCACTATCGACTAATCTAGCAACACTTTTTGTGTGCGCGTGTTGGTGTTTTTTTATATATAAAAAAAATTTTTAGACCAATTCTCACTATCGACTAATCTAGAAACACTTTTTGTGTGTGTGTGTTGTTTTTGTTTGTACTTTTTTTAATTTTTTGACGAATTCTCACTATCAACTAATCTATCAAAGCACTTTTTGTGTGCGCGTGTTGTTGTCTTTTATTTATTTATTTTTCATTTTTTAGACCAATTTTCACTATCGACTAATCTAGCAACACTTTTTGTGTGCGCGTGTTGTTGTTTTTTTTTATAAAAAATTAAAAAAAATTTAGACCAATTCTCACTATCGACTAATCTAGCAACACTTTGTGTTGTTTTTGCGTGTTGTAGTTTTTTTTGTTTTTTTAGATCAATTCTCTCTAACGACTAATCTAACAACACTTTTTGTGTGCGCGTGTTTTTGAAAAAAAAAAATTTTTTTTAAGACTAATTCTCACTATCGACTAATCTTGCAACACTTTTGTTGTGGGCATGTTGTTGTTTTGTTATTTTTATTTTTAGACCAATTCTCACTATTGACTAATCCAGCAACACTTTCTGTGTGAGCGTGTTTTTTTTTTTTATGTAAATTTTTTTTGACCAATTCTCACTATCGACTAAACTAGCAACACTTTTTGTGTGCGCGTGTTGTTTTGTTGTTTTTTTCAATGATTTTTTTAGACCAATTCTCACTATCGACTAATCTAGCAACACTTTTTGTGTGCGCCCGTTTTTTTTTTTAACCAATTATCACTATCGACTAATCTAGCAACACTTTTTGTGTGTGCGTGTTGTTGTTGTTTGTTTTTGTTTGAGTTTTTTAGACCAATTCTCACTATCGACTAATCTAGCAACACTTTGTGTGTGCGCGTGTTGTTGTAATAATTATTTTTTTATGACCAATTCTCACTATCGACTAATCTAGCAACACTTATTGTGTGTGCGTGTTGTTGTTTTATTTGTTTATTTTTATATATTCTTTAGACCAATTCTCACTATCGACTAAACTAGCAACATTTTTTGTGTGCGTGTGTTGGTGTTTTTTTTATATAAAAAAATAAAAATGTTTAGACCAATTCTCACTATCGACTAATCTAGCAACACTTTGTGTGTGCGCGTGTTGTTGTAATAATTTTTTTTTTATGACCAATTCTCACTATCGACTAATCTAGCAACACTTTTTGTGTGTGCGTGTTGTTGTTGTTTGTTTTTGTTTTTGTTTTTTAGACCAATTCTCACTATCGACTAATCTAGCAACACTTTTTGTGTGCGCGTGTTGTTGTTTTTCTTGTTGTTTTTTAGACTAATTCTCACTATCGACTAATCTAGCAACACTTTGTGTTGTTTTTGCGTGTTGTTGTTGTTTTTTTAGACCAATTCTCATTATCGACTAATCTAGCAACACTTTGAATTGTTTTTGCGTGTTGTTGTTTTAAAAAATATATATATTTTTGAAAACAATTCTCACTATCGACTAATCTAGCAACACTTTTTGTGTGCGCGTGTTGGTGTTTTTTATATATAAAAAAAAAATTTTAGACCAATTCTCACTATCGACTAATCTAGAAACACTTTTTGTGTGTGCGTGTTGTTGTTTTTGTTTGTACTTTTTTTAATTTTTTGACGAATTCTCACTATCAACTAATCTATCAAAGCACTTTTTGTGTGCGCGTGTTGTTGTCTTTTATTTATTTATTTTTCATTTTTTAGACCAATTTTCACTATCGACTAATCTAGCAACACTTTTTGTGTGCGCGTGTTGTTGTTTTTTTTAATAAAAAATTAAAAAAAATTTAGACCAATTCTCACTATCGACTAATCTAGCAACACTTTGTGTTGTTTTTGCGTGTTGTAGTTTTTTTTGTTTTTTTAGATCAATTCTCTCTAACGACTAATCTAACAACACTTTTTGTGTGCGCGTGTTTTTAAAAAAAAAATTTTTTTTTTAAGACTAATTCTCACTATCGACTAATCTTGCAACACTTTTGTTGTGGGCATGTTGTTGTTTTGTTATTTTTATTTTTAGACCAATTCTCACTATTGACTAATCCAGCAACACTTTCTGTGTGAGCGTGTTTTTTTTTTTTTATGTAAATTTTTTTTGACCAATTCTCACTATCGACTAAACTAGCAACACTTTTTGTGTGCGCGTGTTGTTTTGTTGTTTTTTTCAATGATTTTTTTAGACCAATTCTCACTATCGACTAATCTAGCAACACTTTTTGTGTGCGCCCGTTTTTTTTTTTAACCAATTATCACTATCGACTAATCTAGCAACACTTTTTGTGTGTGCGTGTTGTTGTTGTTTGTTTTTGTTTGAGTTTTTTAGACCAATTCTCACTATCGACTAATCTAGCAACACTTTGTGTGTGCGCGTGTTGTTGTAATAATTATTTTTTTATGACCAATTCTCACTATCGACTAATCTAGCAACACTTATTGTGTGTGCGTGTTGTTGTTTTATTTGTTTATTTTTATATATTCTTTAGACCAATTCTCACTATCGACTAAACTAGCAACATTTTTTGTGTGCGTGTGTTGGTGTTTTTTTTATATAAAAAAATAAAAATGTTTAGACCAATTCTCACTATCGACTAATCTAGCAACACTTTGTGTGTGCGCGTGTTGTTGTAATAATTTTTTTTTTATGACCAATTCTCACTATCGACTAATCTAGCAACACTTTTTGTGTGTGCGTGTTGTTGTTGTTTGTTTTTGTTTTTGTTTTTTAGACCAATTCTCACTATCGACTAATCTAGCAACACTTTTTGTGTGCGCGTGTTGTTGTTTTTCTTGTTGTTTTTTAGACTAATTCTCACTATCGACTAATCTAGCAACACTTTGTGTTGTTTTTGCGTGTTGTTGTTGTTTTTTTAGACCAATTCTCATTATCGACTAATCTAGCAACACTTTGAATTGTTTTTGCGTGTTGTTGTTTTAAAAAATATATATATTTTTGAAAACAATTCTCACTATCGACTAATCTAGCAACACTTTTTGTGTGCGCGTGTTGGTGTTTTTTATATATATAAAAAAAAAAATTTAGACCAATTCTCACTATCGACTAATCTAGAAACACTTTTTGTGTGTGCGTGTTGTTGTTTTTGTTTGTACTTTTTTTAATTTTTTGACGAATTCTCACTATCAACTAATCTATCAAAGCACTTTTTGTGTGCGCGTGTTGTTGTCTTTTATTTATTTATTTTTCATTTTTTAGACCAATTTTCACTATCGACTAATCTAGCAACACTTTTTGTGTGCGCGTGTTGTTGTTTTAAAAAAATAAATAAAATAAATTTAGACCAATTCTCACTATCGACTAATCTAGCAACACTTTGTGTTGTTTTTGCGTGTTGTAGTTTTTTTTGTTTTTTTAGATCAATTCTCACTATCGACTAATCTAACAACACTTTTTGTGTGCGCGTGTTTTTTAAATTTTTTTTTGTTTTTTTAAGACTAATTCTCACTATCGACTAATCTTGCAACACTTTTGTTGTGGGCATGTTGTTGTTTTGTTATTTTTATTTTTAGACCAATTCTCACTATTGACTAATCCAGCAACACTTTCTGTGTGAGCGTGTTTTTTTTTTTATGTAATATTTTTTTTGACCAATTCTCACTATCGACTAAACTAGCAACACTTTTTGTGTGCGCGTGTTGTTTTGTTGTTTTTTTCAATGATTTTTTAAGACCAATTCTCACTATCGACTAATCTAGCAACACTTTTTTGTGCGCGTGTTGTTTTGTTTATTTTAAATTAAAACGCTTTTTAGACCAATTTCCACTATCGACTAATCTAGCAACACTTTCTATGTAAGCATGTTGTTGTTTTTTATTTTAAACAATTGTAAAAAAAACTTTAGACCAATTCTCACTATCAACTAATCTAGCAAAACACTTTTTGTGTGCGCGTGTTGTTGTTTTGTCATTTATTTATTTTTTAGACCAATTCTCACTATCGGCTAATCTAGAAACACTTTCTGTGTGTGCGTGTTGTTGTTGTTATTTTTATTTTATGTTAGTTTTTTTTAAACCAATTTTCACTATCGACTAATCAAGCAGCACTTTTTGTGCGCGCGTGTGTTTTTGTTTTTTTTCTTTTAGACTAATTCTCACTATCGACTAATCTTGCAACACTTTTGTTGTGGGCATGTTGTTGTTTTGTTATTTTAATTTTTAGACCAATTCTCACTATCGACTAAATCTAGCAACACTTTGTGTGTTGTTTTTGCATGTTTTTTTTAGTTTTTTTTAACTTATTCTCACTATCGACTAATCTAGCAACACTTTTTGTGTGCGTGATTTTTCTTTTAGACCAATTCTAACTACCGACTAATCTAGCAACACTTGTTGTGTGTGCGTCTTTATTTATTTATTTATTTATTTATTTATTTAAAAAATGTATGACCAATTCTCACTATCAACGATTCTAGCAACACTTTTTTTGTGCGCGTGTTGTTGTTTTTCTTTTATATTAAAAAAGGTTTATACCAATTCCCACTATCGACTAATCTAGCAACACTTTCTGTGTGCGCGTGTTGTTGTTGTTTTTGTATTATGTAATTTTTCTTAGACCAATTCTCATTTTTGACTAAACTAGCAACACTTTTTGTGTGTGCGTGTTGTTGTTGTTTTTTTCTCTGCCATACGACTATTTTTAGTTCTGGCATTAACATGCATTTTAATATTGTCACGAATCTGGTCTATGAACTTCCTTTGACTCACCACCAGAGGTCACTCGCTCACCACATGGACTCTTGCACTACACTAACTGTTGCACTCCACCTCGGATTGCGGTTCCCGTCATCCATTGCACTGACAACACGCACAGCTGATTGCACTAATCACACACTCTACATAAGCCATGGACTTTCTCTTCTTCTCTGCCGAGTATTGTTTAGCGTTTAGCATTCTCCTAATTTTAGCTACTTACCAAGCCTTTCCGTGTTTGTTTTGTGTTCAGTCTCCTGTATCGTTCTGCGTTTTTCACTCTCTGAGTGTTAGCTGCTTTACGGAGCCATTCCTTGTTTCTGTTTCTTATTTTAGTTAGTCTAGTCTTTTCGTGTTGCCTTGTTGTCTGGTTCCTGACCTTCTGCCTTGTATATCGGATTACCTCTCTTGTCAAGCCCTCTGGATATTGTTCGCCGATCAAAGACCATGCCCGTTTACTGGAGTACTCATCTGCCTTGCTCTCAATATATCTATTTCGCCAATTGTTCGACCCTGCCTGTGTTTTGACCATGCCTATTGCTAAAAACTTGCACATGGATCCGCACTCCTCTCGTCTTGTCGGCCCCGTTACAAATATTACCATAATTCACTGAAATATGAGGAAGCAGACACAAGTCAGAACCACTTGTTTTCAGAGTGAAAAAAGCCAGAAGGGAGGGAAGAACAGAGGGAGGAAACAAAATTATAGAGAAAAGGAGTGGATACGTCCGGGGAAAAGGAGAGTATGCAAAACCCAATTCAGAGAAAGAAAAGGCGAGGTGACAGGAGGAGGGAGAGGAGGAGCGAGAAGACACAAGTAGAGTAGTGCATAAAGGAAAGTGAGAGCGAGAGCAGGATTGTGGGGAGAACATGGGACCGTGTGCTGTGCTGTTGATTTGTCTCTCACAGGCAGAGCTGACCAGAGCATGGTGGGCTCAGGAGCAGAGAGGTAAGACATTATTAAACACTCACAGAGATATAATGGCTTAACAACATGTAAGACGTGCTCGGATTCACTGATATAAAAATCATAACCCTCACACACACATACAGACGCATTAGAGCAATTCATGTTTTGTGTTTGTTCAAACCATTAATCCAAACTATTAAATGACAAGTAAATATACACAGATGTTGATGGGCAAATATTTTAACTGATCTTGTTTATCTATATTACACTCCAGGGGCGTAGACTTATGGGGAATACAAGGGACAATAATTTTGATCAAACAATTAACAATATGTTACAACATACAACAATATGTATGTTTTTGTAATTTCAGACGCATCTGAAAGGTCATACCATTGATATACATAAGAAGTTAAAGTAAATATGTTTGAAAACTGCACTCTTTCAAGGACGCTTATTTAATACATGGGAGGAATGTAGTTGCACTGGATGACAAGTGCAGCTCCACATTTAGAATAACTTACAGGTATTGCACCCAATTATATACAGCAGTCTAAAACAGTAATTATAAAAGTTCACTACAGTAATTAACAAAGGTGCATCAATGAGTTTGAAGTACGGTGTTTGACAAAACAGAGCAATTGGAAAGAGAAAGCATGACCTATCGGTATTATTAGATACAGAGCGAAAGACAAATGTTGTGCGGAAAGATGCACAAACTTCCAACCTAGGATAAAGTCTTTATGAACATTAACAATAATTTGGGACAAATATGAAGTGGATTTTATGGTAAAATATGTAAGTAATGCTCTGTGGTGCAGCAGGATTTGGAACATGCATCCTGATTTGCCGCGGACAGTCTTTAACTTTAAATTCATGTTGTTCAACTGAAAGTACAAATCAATCTGGTAGCTGAAATATCCACATATAAAAAAAAAACAACTCCGAAATAAGAGCGTGTGGTTTATCTGTCCATCAAATGTGCATAAAAATGTAGTTACTACAGCAACAGCAGAGTTTTCTTTCAGAATCATCCTGGGTCTATAAATATTACAATAAAGTGATTAAGTAAAAAAGACACCCAGCGCTGATGCTGATGTTGTTGGTTCACAAAATCAAAATTTTGTAATTGTCTGTTAAACATATTAATAAAAAAAATATATATATACATGAATTAATATGTTGGCTTAACCATAAGCTATAAAGAAAGACTTTAAGTGACATGAAACTGTTGTCATAGGTCTATCAAAAAGACAAAGAAATATTGGGTTGGGTTGGGTTGGGGGGTGTTGATGGCTTTATGTCCCAACCAATGTCAAAAGCAAACCCACGCCCTTGCTTAACTCTGATGTTCTGTTGAGGTTAACTGTTATGTTTGGGTCCCAGAGATCCCAATGGCATATAATTAGAAAATTAATCATTTCATTTCACACTTCAAATTATTTAAATAAATTCAACTAACCTAATGGAAATCCAGTAGACTATTTGTTAATTGATTAAGACTTTAACCCTCGAGTGTATCGTAAAATAGGCATACACTCTAAAATTAATGAACAATCAAACAAACAAATCAATCAATCTAGACTGTTATCCCGTGCAGTAGCTGCCTCTGTCAGTTTGACTCTAGTAAACACACACAAATATACAAACAAACCAACAAATAAATAAATAGTATGAATTGTTATAAAAGTATTTTATAGTTATGAATGTTAACATACAATATTTTTTAAATATAATAAAGACAACTTTACAGATGTATTAAATAAATATATGAAAAAAAATTATATTGATATAAATCAGAAATATGTTGTATGTATTCATACATGTATTCATGCATCCGGTTTCAACGTCAGTATTACCTAAATTGAATAATTTGGCGATTAATCAGAACCAGTTTGACATGTTTGTTAAAGCAGTTTGCAACTGACGTCTGTAGGGAGGTAACTTTCCAGGAGCAGGGTTGAAGACCCCTGCAGTAAAGCATGGCACTAACAACACCAAGATCATGTGTTCAAATCCCATGCATGAACTGAAAATAAAAGCTTTAATGCAACATAAGTTGCTTTGGACAAAAAGCATTTATACATGTATTACAGCTGGAAAAAAATATATATTTCCAAACATGGTTGAGAACATGTTGCCATTAGTTTGTAAAACATTGTAAACATATAGTTCTGATCCAGACAGGCCCGGGCTAACACAGTGTAGTGCCCAAGGGTGACCACATTTAAAGTGCCCCCCCCTAAAATATTTGAGTGCACTATCAAAAATTCAGGAGCACATTCTGATCAATAACAAAGAAATAGCCTTCCTATTGCAAGGTAATAATTAACTCCTTAAAGTGATTTACAGGGGCATTTTTTTTATAAGGGCATGTTTTCCCAATTTTATTAAAAGTATGTTATTATGTAAAATTCAAAATCTATTTTTATAAGCTTTTCCAAAATGTATAATAAACAAATAGAATAACAACATGTAGAATAATAATAAGTTACCAATCAAAATAAATCAATATGAACAAAATCACTTTTCACTACAACTGTAACGAGAGGAGTCAGTGGCGTTAAGATCCAAATGCAGCTTTAATGCACAACAAGGCTAGGTCAAACAGGCAGGGGTCAGAGGCAATAACAGGTGTCACGTAGGCAAGACAAAATCAGCAACAGGAGCAATGCAAAGGTCGGGGCAGGCAGCAGACAGAGAGGATATCGAAAGGCAGGCAGAGTCAAAAAGGCAGGCAGCAAACGGTCAGAGTATATAGGCAGTCCAGGTAAACAGAATACAGGGGAAACGCTCAGAATGTCAGCCGGGGCAAAACAAGACTTCGCGGTGAGTGCAAGGAAGTGTGCTGCTTATATGTGTGTGTGTGAATGAGGTGCAGGTGTGGTGAAACAATCAAGACTAATGAGTGACTGGTGACAGCTGTGTGATTGGTGCAATGGTGGATGGGAATGTGTGTGTCGTAGTGCAGTGAATGATGGAAGTTGTAGTCCATGGGTGATGTGCAGTTGTAGTGTGGTGAGTGGCAACCAGATTCGTGACAACAACGTTGGCATGTAGGTAAACTAACAGACATTTAAAGAGGCTCAGAGGTGGCATGGATGTTTTAAATACATAACAATGTTGTGAGATTGATGTTTTAAATATAAAAATTGTAATACAGAATATTGTTTGTTATTACATTTAAATTAAAATTTTAATTATTTAAATAACTGAAATGTCACTTTAAAAATAAGACTCACAGATTCATTTAAAAACGCAGTTCATTCATAAATGAAACAACCCTCTTTGAATGGTGATGCCAGCTGTGACTGTTTGAAACTATTTTCGTTGAAGAAATACAGCAAAATCAGGCAATATTGTTAGTCATACAATGTATGTCACTTAATAGTAACTTATTGTTTATTGAACTGTTGTGTTAATTTAATATCACATTTGCAAACTCCCTTAACTCTTTCCCTGCCAGCGTTTAAAAAAAAAAGTTGTCAGCCACCGCCAGTATTTATGATAAATTTTTACCTAAATTTGACAGCCCTCAGAATATTTTCTGCTATGAATATATATGAACATATTATATATCAAAATAAAGAACCAAGCCTCTGTTTTAAACAAAACAAAAACTATTTTATTCTATCTTCATGTTTTATCACCACTTGAATGCAGGTTTCATCAGAAATACAATATTTTGGACAAATAACTGATAAAAATGTATTTTTATCAAAGTAGTGCATTTTTATGCAAAATACATTCAGATGTCATATTCTTTCACCTTTAAATAATTATTTGAATTTGCATCCAATAAACAGAACAGACAGACACACACACACACAGGCTAAATATAATAATACATTTTTTATAAAAAAATTAAATATATAACACAATAATACAAAATGTCTTACACTCAAGGCGCTGTGTTTAGCGCTTTGCTCTATTCTAGGCCACACACACACAGACACACACACACACACACACACACACAGACTACATGCATGCATGAGCACACGCACACATACACACACACACACACACACAAACATACAGACACACACACACACATCCAGATCGATGGGTTAACGGTCTATCTATGACACAGTGAGTTGATTTGTTTCTGTGTCTGTAAAGGCATCTCCCTCACTATCGTATATATATATATATATATATATATATATATATATATGTATATTAATGCAAATATGTGTTGGTGTTGCATTGTTGTTTACACATGATTAATTATTGAAAGAAAAACAAATATTTCTAAGGTCATGGCTTAACAAGCGGTATGTGTTGAAAATGACAAATCACTTGACGAGCAAGCAGGGGTTGAGCAGTTGAAAGAGCCTAGAGAGGGTCTAGCGAACGCTACACAGCGCTGTTCTCGCATTTTTGCATGCAGATTCTGTTCTGTGCGCTTGTGGTGCAGAAGTGTTACCTTGCAAGGATGGTTTTGCGCGTGCGGATACTGTTCAGTGCGCTCATATTTTGTGCTTGCGTCTTGTATTGAGATGTGTGTGTGAGATTTGACACTATTTACATGCCATATTTTCTCCTCTGAGCTCAAACACAAATATCCTGATCAGGTTTAGTCATACAGTACTTTTTGATAATCGTGAACGCAGTACTTCTCAGTCACAATTTAAATGCGACTAAAATGGTCACACTGTAGAGCCCTGGCTAAGTGCGTGATATTTTCTCTTTTTTTTATTCACGTTTCACACAACTGCTAAAATGTGAGCTCGACTCTGACTGGGGGAGGGGGCACATACACTGTGACCTGACCCAATCACAATTCTTTATGAATTGTGAATAAATAGCTTAATGAATAACTGTTCATTTTGTATGTATCGTATCTGCATCTCTTCCAGTAAGATAATATTTATATACAACATATGAAAAATATTTTAAAGCTCTAGTCATTATCTTAAACATCTGGTGCTGCCCTATTGGCTAGTGCCCCAGGGCACTCGACCAATCCCGTCTATAGATAATCCGGCCCTGGATGCAGAATTACATATTCGGCAGAGATTTAAGCTGTTTTTGTCTTTAAAGCTCACCTATTTGTTCGTTGAACAACCGTGTGTGTTTCTATGCATGTATACCTTAGTGAGATGTCAATTTCAGTCCTGGTGTCTCTAAAGAGTTTATGAGTTGGATAAAATTAATCCATGCATTGGATGCTGAGGTTTGTGTTCTAAAGGCTGGCTCTGCTCATGAAGAATACAGACCGAACATCCCCCTTCCCAACTCCACATCAACTTTTTGTTCAACAGATGTCAGTCAGAGAGCAGGGAAAGAGCATTACAATGTTTCTGTGGTCATGCGATATCGGGGTTTAGCAAAAAAAAAAACAGTTGGCCAGAGTTATATATTTGTATTTTTCATTCAAGCATTCTTGGAAGTGTCAAAACACCAAATTCACGTAAACCATATGTGTTGTGTACAGAACAGTCCTACATGTCTGTCTTTTTAATAAATTGGCCTTATATTCTTTCCCTCTTTTTTTATGGCGCACGCCCTATGTGAGTGTGTGTATTTCTGTCCTCCTTGGAGATCCTGTATTTTTAGAGGGCCTGGTTCTTCTCTGTGCCAGGCAGTACTGCTCTATTTTCAGTGGCCTCTCTGTCCCTCCCACACAGCCCTTCTTTCTGGTCCCTCTGAGACGCGTATATGTGCATGATATACTGACAGTGAGATCCAACAAAATCTGTTACAGACAGTTAATAAAGTGACAATACGAGTTTTGTTTGAGCATGACCCTAAAAAAATAACTCTGTCAAGTCAAGTCACCTTTATTTATATAGCACTTTTAACAATACAAATAGTGTCAAAGCAACTGCACAATATCAAAATAGGAAAACAGTGTATCAGTAATGTAAAATGACAAGATTAAACATCCATTTTTCAGTTAAAGGCATTTCATTATTGAATTCAGTGATGTCATCATCCAGCTCAGTTCAGTTTAAATAGTATATGTGCAATGAAGTCGGTGATATCGCTGGAAATGAAGTGTCCCCAACTAAGCAAGCCAGAGGCGACAACGGCAAGGAACCAAAACCCCATCGGTGACAGAACGGAGAAAAAAACCTTGGGAGAAACCAGGCTCAATCAGAGGGCCAGTTCCCCACTGGGCAGACGAACCAGTAGTTTGTTCCAACTGCAGCAAAGTCAGATTGTAAGGGCTCCACTGGTTCCAGTGGTCCTATCCCGATGGCTGTCTAGGTGACGAGGTCCTCACTGGAGATCTGTCACTGGGGCTCATCTAGGTGCCCTGAAAACGAACTGGATCTGTTGACTGCAGTGATCATCTTGGCTGGATAAGGACCGGATCGGGTGGCTACCGTGACCTCGGATTAAGAAATAAAAATACTAATATTAGCGTAGATGTCAATCTTCTTGCGATGTAACAAGTACATCGTGTTTTATGGGAAGTAACCTAATTAAGGTTACTTTATTTACTTTAATTTACGGTCTACCTAATTAATGCAGCCTAACAATCCTTTAATGGATTTGAATATTAGAAGCGCATTAGTGTGTTAAGTGTGCGCCAGGTTAAAGAGATGTGTCTTTAATCTAGATTTAAACAGACAAAGTGTGTCTGCCTCCCGAAAAGTGTTAGATAGATTGTTCCAGAGTTTGGGCACTAAATAGGGCGCTAGATAGTTGATTTTGATATTCTAGGTATTATCAAATGGCCAGAGTTTTGAGATCGTAGTGGACACTATAATGCGATAAGAGTTCGCTCAAGTACTGAGGAGCTAAGCCATTCAGGGCTTTATAAGTAATTAACAAGATTTTAAAATCTATACGATGTTTAATAGGAGCCAGTGCAGTGTTGACATAACTGGACTAATGTGGTCATACTTCCTGATTCTAGTAAGAACTTTAGCTGCTGCATTTTGGACCATCTGTAGTTTTATTATTACGTGTGCAAAACAACCACCCAATAAAGCATTACAATAATCTAACATTGAGGTCATAAACGCATTAATTCACATTTCCGCATTTGTCATTGAGAGCATAGGTCTCAGTTTAGATATATATTTAAGATGAAAAAATGCAGTTTTATAAATGCTAGAAACGTGGCTGTCAAAGGAGATATTGCTATCAAATAGCACACCTAGGTTCCTGACTGATGATGAAGAATCGAGAGAGCAGCCATCAAGTGTTAGACAGTGTTCTAGGTTATTACTTGTGTGGTTTTTAGGTCCGATAATTAACACCTCAGTTTTTTCAGAATTTAGTAGTAAGAAATTATTCATCATCCATTTTTTTTGTATCAACTAAACATTCCATAAGTTTCTAAATTTGGTTTGTTTCACCGGGCCGTGAATAAATATAGAGCTGAGTATCATCAGCATAACAGTGAAAGCTAACCCCATGTTTCCAAAAGATATTTCCCAAGGGTAACATGTAAAGCTGTAAAAGTAATGGCCCTAGTACTGAGCCTTGGGGTACTCCATACTGCACTTTTGATCGATATGATACCTCTTCATTCACTGCTACAAATTGATGGCGGTCAGATAAGTACGATTTGAACTATGCTAATGCAATTCCACTAATGCCAACAGCGTTTTCATGTCTATTCAAAAGAATGTTGTGATCGATAGTGTCGAAGGCAGCGCTAAGATCCAGGAGCACTAATAGAGAGATACAACAATGATCAGATGATAAGAGCAGGTCATTTGTCACTAATGAGAGCAGTCTCAGTATTATGAGATCCAGTCTAAATCCTGACTGAAAATCCTCATTGTTATCATTTTCATCTAAGAAGGAATATAATTTGAGGATGCTACCTTTTCCAGTATATTTGACAGAAAAGGGAGATTTGAGATCGTTCTGTAATTAACTAGATCTTTTGGGTCAAGTTGTGGTTTTTTAATGAGAGGCTAAATAACAGCCAATTTAAAGGTTTTGGGGGCATACCCTAATGACAATAATGAATTAATAATAGCCAAAATAGGATCTATGACTTCTGGAAGCACCTCTTTTTCACAAGGTGTCACTATAACACTTCCCTGATCTCACTTCCTGTTTGGCCTTGACTGTGCTAATGAGAGGTTTGATGACATTGAAGTCGATGATATTGCTGTAAATTAAGTGTCCCCAACTAAGCAAGCCAGAGGCGACAGTGGCAAGGAACCAAAACTCCATCAGTGACTGAATGGAGAAAAAACCTTGGGAGAAACCAGGCTCAGTCGGGGGGCCAGTTCCCCTCTGGCCAGACAAACCAGTTGTTTGTTCCAACTGCAGCAAAGTCAGATTGTAAGTGGTCCACTGGTTCCAGGGGTCTTTTCCCGATGGCTGTCTAGGTGACGGGGTCCTCACTGGAAATCTGTCTCTGGGGCTCATCTATGTGTCTTAGACTCACTGACGTTCAGAGCTGTAGGGGCTTTAGAGGTTGTCTCTAGGTGCTGATCCTCCATTTATGGAAACATTTGGTTAATTCAGTATAATCGCTGATGGTTGGCTTCCTCTGAGGTCATCCGAGGGGTTGTCATAATCTCTTTGCAGGTGTTCGGTCATCACAGATCATTTAAGGGTTGGATCCAGACTAAAGCTTGTGTAATTCCTAGTTACCACGGGATTAAACATATAAACAAATAAAGACAAACAAATTAGCGTTGCAGTTGTTCCATCCAGGAACAACCCTGGATGAAATTATCAGTTCAACCCAAGCTAAAGCATAATAATGTGCGTTTGGTCAGATATACCTGCAGTACAAATTGTGAGATGCATTATAAGAATGCTTGTCTAAATAGATGTGTCTTTAATCTAGATTTAAATAGAGAGAGTGTGTCTGAACCCCGAACGTTATCAGGAAGGCTATTCCAGAGTTTGGGAGCCAAATATGAAAAAGTTCTACCTCCTTAAGTGGACTTTGCTATCCTAGGTACTACCAAGAGTCCAGAGTTTTGCGACTTTAGGGAGTGGGTTGGATTGTAGCGTGATAGAAGATTAGTTAGGTACACAGGAGCTAAATCAATTAGGGCCTTATAGGCAAGAAATAATATTTTGTAATTGATACGAAACTTAATAGGTAGCCAGTGCAGAGACTATAAAATTGGAGTAGTATGATCATATTTTCTTCACCTGGTAAGGACTATAGCCGCACCATTTTGTACTCTCTGTAGCTTGTTTATTGAAGATGCAGGACAACCACCTAGCAGTGCATTACAATAGTCCAGTCTAGAGGTCATGAATGCATGAACTAACTTTTCTGCATCAGAAACACTTAACATGTTCTGTAGCTTGGCAATGTTTCCATGATGGAAGAATGCTGTTTTTGTAAGATGGGAAATATGATTTTCAAAAAACAAATTGTTGTCTAATATAACATCAACATCAACACTCAACTGTGTGTAGCACACTTCGAATTGCACAAAAAATAAAAAGTTGCAAATAAAATAATTTGATGTGGTAAGGTTGGGGGGGTGTTTCATGTTTCATGTTTCAGGAGGTAGGGGGTTTGTATTCGGTTTCAGAGAGGGGTGGGGTGATTTGAGTTAAAGGCTCTCACAGCCTGAGGTAAAAAGCTATGGAGAAAGCCGGCAAAGAAAATGTAGGTGCTGTTTTGATTTCTTAGAGAGTGATGTAGTGTTGGTGGTCCAGGTGAGATCCTCTGTGATGTGCACCCCCAGGAATTTAGTGCTGCTGACTCTCTCCACTGTCGAGCTGCCGATGGTCAGTGGTGGGTGGTCAACAGAGTTTCTCCTGAAGTCCATCACACCCTCCTTAGTCTTCCCCACATTGAGGGACAGGTTATTAGCACCACACCATTCAGCCAGCTGTGCCACTACCTCTCTGTAGTGTGTTTCATCACTGTTGCTGATGAGACCTACCACTGTTGTCATCAGTGAACTTGATGATGTGATGTGGTTGGAGCTGAACTTGACAGTGCAGTCATGAGTCAGCAGCGTGAAGAGCAGCGGGCTGAGCACACAGCCTTGTGGGGCACCTGTGGCTACATTTGATTATAGTACACGATACATCTATGACATTACCTGTTTGTTCTACATGTACCTTAAACATTAAATACAATGTATAATTTATGTACATTATACATTAATAAGCTATCAGAGAGTATGAAATGAACACCCGCCAAACCCGCGTTAGCTCTCCGCAGCGGTGTGTGGCCTGTTCCAGGAGGAATGCCTTTGCCTAGACACAATTAATATTGATATTCTCAAAATATTTATGCTTGCAGAAATATACATTTGTTTACATTTTGCAGAACAGACGAAAGAAGAAGTTCATTTTTTTCGTTATGTGCAGATGTTCGGTAGCGGTCATGTGAGGAGTTTTCACTCTTCTCCGTGTTATATATAGATATGCATATATAATACATAATTAATATACTTTAAAATATCATATAATTCAGGGATGTAAGTCAGAATATTCGTCAGCTGTTACTTCAGTTTTCAGAGTAATATAATCCTTCAGAAATCATTCTAATATATTGATTTATTAACAGTGTTGGAAACAGTTTTGCTGCTTAATATTGAACCTGTGACATTTAGATTAAGATTATTTGATGAATATAATGCTAAAAAGAACAGCATTGATAATTGTAGTAAACAAAATTTGATTTCCATGTCACTTTATCTAGATGTCGTTAATTTGGATACAATAGTGCTCCAATGATGAGATGGTAAGATACTCTGGTGGTTCAGTTTATTCATATCCCAAAAAAATAATAAAATAATAATAATTAGTACAATGGCGTTACCCCCCCCTCCCTGAAAAAAAAAAAAAAAAAACTTATTGCAGGCAACAATTGAAACCTTACATCTGCTGGCCTCTTCCACAGTTCCATGAGCGAGCTCATCACATCATCTTCTAAGGCCATGATATTTAACATTTTTTTAACCAGCAGGTGTCACTATAATCACATTAACAACAAATAAATGTCTCATAAAATAATAAATCAACATATTGGAATGATTTCTGAAGGGTTTTGACACTGAAGACTGGTGTAAAGGCTGATTAAATTCTGATTTGCATCACTGAAATAAATTACATTACAAATACATTTACATTTATGCATTTAGCAGACGCTTTTATCCAAAGCGACTTACAGTGCATTCAGGCTATACATTTGTATTTTGAATGTCAAATATTTAAAATATTTTGAAAGGCTGTGTATGTGTAAGGTAAACACATTAAGTTCACCAAATTCTACATTTATACATTTTTAGTGCACAAGATATTGGTTTTAGTACAACATTTTTGTACTAAATCTCTCAAAAAAATATTACATTTTATTTAAAATGACAAAAGCATTTACATTAAGATATCCATCATTAAATTCAAAAAGTCAGGCTGTGCTTAATGGGTCATTATTTGTACAGTATTTTGGTAAAATAAGTAATATCTCTGTATTATCTGAATTTAATAGGAAAAAATTATTGGTCATCCAATCTTTAAAATTTGAACACACTCTGTTAGCTTAGATAACTTAGAAGTTTAATCTGGTATTGTATATAATTACGTTTAAGGTGATTAAACAAATTTGTGGTGTTCCTCTTTGGTGCAGAAACAATCGCTGAACATTCCTTGCAGTATATGGTTAGCTGAGTATCATCATCTGGTTTGAAACCGAAGTAAAGTTTTTAGGTACTAAAATGTCCGGGTTGTTAACAGACTTACTTGAACATTGCTCTGCCTCACTCATTCTGACTCGCATCCACTGTTCTGGTGCAGGTAACAAGCACATCTGGATGCTGCCCGCACAAAACCGCATGTGACGTCAGGCATCATCACGCCCGCTGTGAGTGATTGCTTGTTATCTTGAGATCAGACGAGTTATTAGGGCTGTGACGGTATTGGATTTGTTATCACCGCGGTGAAGCAGCAACAAATATCGCGGTTTGGCGGTTAATCGCACGACCCCCCCCCCCCCCCCCCAGTAAACATTTTTTTGACGTGGTCGCACTTGTGCAAATGCATGGTCTGCTGCACCAGCGTGCTGCAGAGCCACAGCACATTGTAGCAGGAGTCAGATTTCACTGATCACGTGAAGAGAAGCACTTTCAGCTCGAGCGCTTCATGGGTAGAGCCTACTCACTGCATCAGGAGCGCAAATGTGCACACAGCCGACTGAGCAACGGAGGATTTGGTTTTCAAACTAAAGTAAAAGACTGCTTCTTAAACCAGAGAAGGCGACACAAATAATACTGATGAAAAAGAACGGGTTGAAAGTTGAACACTTTCGTTACCATATAGCTTTAAACTAGATTAATCAATGCATTCTGATGAACTTTTATCATAAATAGAGCCCTGAATGACTTGATCAAGAACGCATGCAGCTTGTAAGTTTGTAAATGAACATGGAAATGAATAATAATAAAGTCGTCTTATTTATTCTTAAAACAGCAAATTAAATGAACAATAATAACAAAATAATATGAATCTCTATAGCTTTGTTTTTTTTTCAATATCTTCTGAGTTTAATAGGAATTATGGAACAGTCTTTGTCATCGTTTGTAACCCATTCTTTGTACAACAAATTATTAAAAGAATAACAACCTGAGCAAGCTGCAAAAACAACAAGCGAGCTCAACATACCCCATGCTTTGTTCTGGTGATTTGTGCTAAACTTCGATTCTTATTTCTTTAGACATTATTTGTCGGGTAAGAGTCCGTGGATAAACGCACTTGTCCAAACGCAACTTGTTGAAAACTGTATTTGTTGAAACGGATAGGTTGTAACAGCAAATTAGGATGTAATTAATATTATTTGACGATTCGTTAGGCTACATTTATGATAACAATATTTTTAAAGTGCAACATAAAAGAGGCTTTTTCTTCTTCCTGACCCGACCGTTCCCGCTAAATATATCTCGTTTCCAGAAACTCACAATTACATTTCCTCTACTGAAAGAGGGAGAGATAACAAATAAAAATGTAGTCTGCACAAAATGTATTTTATTGTAGGCTATTTATTTTATTAGTCTTGTCCAGAATCAAATTAGTTTAAAAAAAAATTTGTCATCATAATGTGTCGCAGAGAGAAAAAATATAATAATGTAGGCCAGTTTGTAAAAAAAGCATATTTGTTATTTTTATTCGTCTTGTCAAAATACTAAATTTGTTTAACCTTTTGCTGTCAACACGGTAAAGTGTCGCAGAGAAAAATAAGACATCTTTCATTTAAATTTATATGTAAAATATGAACAAAACCGTTGGCTTAGACATTGCAAAATTAAATCTCTTTTCATGAAACCAAACAATTTAACTTCCCTGAGAAGAATGTCCCGAGTCAGACTTGCCTGACATGGGTTTCTGACCATTTTGCAGTCGGAGTTGAACATCCTTCAAGGACCACCTTTTTCTCCATCCTTTTTCTGCTCTGTCACTCATCGACAGGGCTCTAGGCAAAACCCTGCCGTGCCGCCCCCACTTCACTCAAATACGATTTTAAAGATGCATGTGAAAGATTGGATCATTTGTTTATTGACACAACTACATTAAAATAAAAGCAAGCACGGGCATGTTTTGATTATTATTTTTTCCCCTATTGCAATGTAAAATAAATAATAAATAACCACTAAAGCTGCAAACGCAGATTAAGTGTACAAGACTGAAGTGACCATGGGTAGATTTGGGAGAAATCCTCGGTGAGCAGCGCTAAACAGCTGGTGTGCACAGCTATTAGCAGTCAGAGCTTCATCTGAACAAAGCCGGTCCGGATCAGCATCTCTGAACTCCCATCATCTCATCTGGCGGATCCTCTTCCTCCAGAGAAATACGTTTGTGTCAGGGTTATTGTAGTTTTGCATTTTTAAATTCGTATTTTTTTAATTTATTTTTTGCTTTCAATTTTCTCTAAAAATTTAAGTTTCGTTTTAATTTTTGTATAATTTGGTTAATTTTAGTGTAGTTTTTATTTTGTGAAGTTTTCTACCCTAAAGGCTACAGGTTAGTTTCGGTTTTAATTTGAGTTTTAGTAATTCAAGTTTAGCAGAATTAACAGAACACTTCCAGAGCACAGACCAAAGACATTTTAATTTAAGCTTATTGACGCAAACCACTAGCAACACTAAATTAAAGCATGCTGATTATAAAATTATTAATTTGATTATTTTATATAGTCGCTGTTGGTTTCGTTTTGTTTGAGCTTGTCATTGTTTATCTATTCTTCTGTCTTTCTTTTTTTCTTGTCTTAATGGCTTTATTTTTCTCAAATACAGTTCTTAACACAACATATTTCACCGTTTAAACATGTATACAACTTTTCTTATATTTAAATTCGTTTAACAAGCATTTTAGAAGTAAAAATAAAACATTTCATAGTCGCAAAAAAAAACGATGCGGCTGGTTTAGGTGACTTGGTTTGCTTTGCATAAAATCGTTTACTTTTTTATATATTAAATGAAACAAACCTGTATTTGACAAAAAAAAACGAAATAAGTCAGTTGCACTGGGAACTGCTCTCACCAGAAGAGAAGGAAAAATATCTGCGTGCACTCAATGCAAATGCAAACTCTGGGTTGCTGCGACTGTCCTATGATCTGAGTTACACAAAAACTACCCAAACATTTAAAAAAATGTTAAATAATTTTTGATAAATGATTTTTAGAGTATATGTGCACACTATAAAATGAACTGGAGCAAGCTGGTAATCACTTAAATGCGTCAACCGAGTGACTGCGCGAATGATCGTTACCTCTCCATCTTCTGATGTGAATCTATCACCCCGCTTTATTACACAAATTAAACACTGTATATGATAAAATAATACATACATTAGGCTATAATCTTACCGTTCAGAAGCACATATCTGGCTTTAAAACTCATCAGACAGCACCAGCTGCAAAAGGAATTCATGTATGGATAGTTTTCGTTTTGATGACATTTATGAATGTATATTATTGTTTTGCAGCCTATTGATGACGCGCAGTTGTGGGGCGGCGCGGGAGCGGCATTACTATGAAGCAAATTTTATTTAGATGTAGAATAACTAAGCGGTGATAACGAATGCCCAAAATATAAACGACAAATATCTGTCCCTTTGCCCCCCTGACTGTGTTGCTGCCGAGGCGACTGCCTAGTTCGCCTATATGCACGCGCCGGCCCTGCTCATCGACAGCCCGCCTGTTCTGTCAGGGTGCCGTAATGCACATGCTGCCCACTGTGCGCAATAAAATACATGACACAGAAGCACTGGTGCATGCGTGCAGCGCGTGAGCGATAAGAGGGAGTAAAAACACACAGATATGCTGCTCTGAAAGGATGTCGGGAACGGGATATTGTTAGACCGCCCACTCCCGTTTAAATTACAACAGAGTTACCGACCGCTACCGTGTTTTATTCCCGCGTTGCAAGAAATCTGGTCGGGTCCCTCGAAAAACAGTGCGGTGATGACGGTGATGACCTCAACACCGCGGTTGGCATCTCATTACCGCGGTGAAGCGGTTATGCGGTTATCGTCACAGCCCTACGAGTTATACTCGTCTCCTGTCCTTGAAAATATAATTGGCTGAATCGTATAAATGCTGCATTAAGATCATGTTGGGTCAGTGGGTCGAATCGAGATCACGAAGCTCTAGCTTGAGGCCTCTTTTGGATACTGAAAGTTGAACACATAGAAAGCAGCGAAGGTCGCTGCCACTCCATTCAAAGGATTGTTGTGGGGCCCCATCACAATTGTTCCTTCCATGGACATCATCCACTTGTCTGTGCTAAGTGTCTCTCCTGAAATGCATTAACACAATATGATTACTAAAAGAGCACTAGCAAGCTGCACTACATAAACACAAACACACCAGTTGGCATGATGGGAGAAAGTACCAATTTTATCGGCTGGGAGACAAAGTTATGGTATGGTTTTTGCTAATTTCGTCTAGGCTTTTTATGGTTGCAATAGGCTTATGTTGGATTACAGTCTTTCTTCTTTGACACACATATCCATGTAACAACTATTAACAGGGCTTAAATAAAGCAAACTATCTGTGCCTGAAATATGTTCAGGGTGCAATAAAAAAAATTCAGTGCGCCTATAAAACCAAACAAATCACCCAATTTCAATTTGGCAGCTATCCCCTTCAAAGTAGTCTCCATGTGTAGTGATACACACTTCTCAGGGCTCCTGGCTTGCATGGAACGCTACCTGAAAGCCTCGCGATTTAATCCTATCCAGCACTATCTGAGACGTGTTTTGGATCTTCTCTACTGCGTCAAAACGGTGACCCCAATTTTCAGTTTTGAAAGCTTGTGCGTTTTCCAAAGCGCTGTGAGCATGTGCGTTGTCATATTGGAGCATGCTGGATATGCTTAGATCTTCTTACATAACATGTTTGAGGTAGTGTTTCAACTGAAGCAGAAACACTGGGAGCTGTGTGTCACAGGACAATGAGACTACTTCAAAGGGGATAGTGGCCAAAATTAAATGAGATATATTTTAGCTTTTTATAGTCAGTCTCAATAGTTTGATTTCACCTCATAATGATTTTTTTTAATCTACAACGGCCATGCGCCAGAATTCCGACACAGTGGCAAAAAACCGTAAGCTTAAACTGTTATAAACCTTAACAAAATAATGGAAGAATATACCTTGCACAATTAAGCAATGTGTGCAGGGTAGGGTCTCTTTCTGGATATCAGCAGCTGTGGCAGAGGGCTAGGGAATACAAAAACATAAAGACATTACAAAATGTATGAACAATTACACAACAAATACCAATTACAAACCTATTATTATTTTAACATTCCACACAGTCTGGCTTTGCGACAAAAAAAATGGTCGACTCAACTCCGAATAAAAAAAAATGGCTACTGTTTTAAATATATGTATGCTACGCTGTCTAAAACAGTGAAACCAGTTGTAGCATAATTAAACGAAGCTATTATTTCAGCTCCGGGAATTAATTTATTAAAGATTCAATATTGCTTTGATTAAAGTAATATTAATCTTTAACTTCTGATTATACCATGTTAACGACTCGTCCAGTGACCATTAACATCAGCATATCTTTATCAATCTCGCTTTTCTTTCCTCGTGGCCACGATAACAATAAAACGAGATTAATAAATCTCTCAACTTTTGAGCGAGGTAACGTTATCTTTATGGCAATATAAGTTTAAAATACTTGAAAAATCACATCCCCAGAGACAATGCTTTATAAAATGAAACAAGGTTTATTTATTGTACTGCTATTCTAACATACATGATCTAAACTATTAAAAACACACACATACAAGAGTTTTGCGAGTAACCTTAGAAAGTTAAAATAGCCCTCTTAACTATTTCAAAACTTAAACCAAAAGGAAGATCACGAAGAGAATTGTACTCTTTCCTGCATTCAGATCAATTCACAGTTCAGTAATAAGAGATTTTGTTTGTTATACTTGCTTTATGTTGATTCAGCAGGTCGGATATCTTATTCGTTCCACGTGTTGCTTCACGGAAATGTCCGATCCTTTGTCTCGGATGCCACGTGGGTTGGTTCGTGTTTCTTCTGTGGCTTTGTTTGGGAGCACGTGGTTCCTTAGAAATCTCTGCTGCATGCTGCTGTTGCGTGACGTCACCGGGAAGCCGTGTTGGAGCACGGAGGCTGTTTGATGCTGGTTCTGCGTTGAGATGGAAAGCGTCGTTGCGCTGCTGGTTCTGCAATGTTACGGCTTTTAGTCTTGGATTCGCCTAGATAGTTTGTCTCAGCCGATGTTAAGGCAAGAATCCAGTGGACCGGCTTCCGGGTCGTCCGTGCGCGAATTGGAGAGCGATGAAGGGGAGAAGCAAGAAAAGAATGAACAAAGCACTGGCGCCTTGTTTTAAACAGTCCAATTTGGACCCGCCCACAGGTGGCAGTTTGAATCAGAGTATCTGTGTGGGACGGAGCCCCACCCATGTCTTTTAGAAATCCTCCATGTTAATTTCCTTTGTCTGTCTGATGAAGAAGCGCGCGCTTTGCTTCCAAAGGAGGAGGGGCTCTGAGGTTGTGCAAGAGTTAGTAGCGTAGATTAGGTCGCCATCTCAATATTGGCAGTGAAAGGATAAAAAGTCATTAACAATGTGCTGTTCTTTAATCTTTGTGTGCGTGTCTTCACGCCGACGTGGCATTACACAGTCAACGGATTAACCACTCCCTATAGCGGTTCAGACTGTCTATGGAATATCAGAATAATTTGGAATAGATATTATGTATGGAGAATATATTACCAACACAACGGTCTTGCATGAGCAATTTACTAAATAACTGTTAGAAGAGAGACCGAGCCAGATTAAGTACGTGTGTGTGTGTGTGCAATTTACACTCACATCAGCCTTAAGAAAGATGTCATTCTCATTAAAGTGGGCAGTGGGTATAGGATAATGCAGATGGCCTCTCTTCTTGATGACCTCTCTTCCACACCTGTAATCTCGTGTTGTTCAAAGTATTCAATCATTGTCTTGGTTCTTTGCTCAATGGCTGCTGGCATCTTCTCCAGGATGGAAACTCACTGAAGTGAGAGAAGAGGCCCTTCAGGGAAAACAGAAATGGCCACTCGTTACTGTTGCCAATCATACTAGTGTGCAAACCACACTGACTTCAAGACCCCCGATTAAAAGACAGCAAAACAGAAGTCATAATAACGTTACAATAGCATGTCCAGTAGCACGTGTAACGTTAATCAATGCAATAATAACCTGAGCTGTGGAAGCTGACCGGGCTAATGCTTATGTTTACAGTCTATGGGCTAACATTAATTATGCTTACATTATTTGAGCTGTCGTCATTGTGGTGGTTTTGCATGTGGTAAAGTGACCTTTTTCCGTATTAGCTCCCGTAGAGGTTCCAAGGCGAGCCGAGGAGATGACGTTTAGATATCATCAACAACAAATCAGTGTCTAACTGAAATAATCCATCTAACATTAGCAGCTGGTGTGCAGCCAGGATCCTGCGGTGTGTTACAGCTGCTGCCGCTCAGTTTGCCTTTTCCTTCGGTGTTGACCGTTCAGGATCGTGGTGAAGTTAGTTTTAAATTGGATAAAGTAAGAAGACGCCATTTGAAACTAACTTCACTGCGGTCAGTTCAAGAGAAATCTGAAAATATACCACTGAATTATACCAAACAAAACAATCAGCACTCACTCAGATGACCGGTAATATATCTATAGACTTAAATAGATTTTTATGTTACATACCCGAGACGTGTTCCTTCCATTTAAAAAAACAAAGTACTTCTGGAACCGTTGGCCACGTAATTTCCAAATTTCAAATAGCAGCGATCCCACAATGCTGCGCGGTTGCTGTAAAAGAATGCTTCTATGGTGTTGTTACAATAATGTTACAGGACTGTCCATAAATTAACCATCATGCATTTGCATTTACAGTAAAAACATGAATACAATGCGTTGTAAAATTGATTGTAAAAAGTACATCAGTTTTCTAACAGTGTAGGGTTAGTGTAGGTGTAGGGGTGGCTTTATTGTCCCAATACGGTGGCACATCTATTTAATTATTGAAATAAAATGTATAATTTACACTCAATAAGTCATTACTGCATACTGTTTTATTATGTACTACAACACTGAAGTGCAGATAATTGCCACTATTTGCAATAAGTAGTATAAATAGCAGAAAATCTTGCTATTTTAACAGTGTAAACATAATCCATTGCTATTTGCACTTAGTGTAAATAGCATATGTCGCTATTTGCACATTGTCCAAGTTCACATTGCACAATTTTAGCACGATTTTTCACTTGCCGACAGGTTTTGATAAATCTCCAACAAATGCCCAACTTCGGAGTCAAATCGGTGCTCGTTCACGCGAGTGACAACAGTGCAGTGTGAATTATCAAAGACGCGATCTGAAGGAATCGCCGATGCATCGCCGACACCTGCAAAATATTTGGCATGCTAAATATCTGAAGCTGTTCAATCTGCACCAAACTTCATATGTTTGATAAAAGTGCTAAACTGAAGACATCTACATGTACCGATGGTGCAGAGGACCCTATTGAATCTGCTCCGTTTATTAGGGACCGAGCACAAATGGTGCGAGGACCCTATTGTATCTGTGTTGTTTATAATTAGGGACCGAGCACCGATGGTGCGAGGACCTTATTGAATCTGCTCCGTTTATTAGGGACCGAGCACCGATGGTGCGAGGACCCTATTGAATCTGCTCCGTTTATTATTAGGGACCGAGCACCGATGGTGCGAGGACCCTATTGAATCTGCTTCGTTTATTCTTCTTCTGCTTCTTCTTCTTATTAGGGACAGAGCACCGATGGTGCGAGGACCCCATTGTATCTGTGTTGTTTATTATTATTATTATTAGCGACCGAGCACCGATGGTGCGAGGACCCTATTGTATCTGTGTTGTTTATTATTATTCTTTTCCAAACTTAATCGCATTTTTGAGGGCCTAAACATGCTCGAAAAGTCAGGACATTTTGCACACGCATCAGAACTGGTGGAAATGTACGTCTTATTTGGGTTTCAGAAGTAGGTGTGGCAAAATGGCTCGACAGCGCCACCTATAAATATTCAGCGGAGTGCGCCTCGAGCTACGTTTCACGTACATGTACGAAAATTGGTACACTCCAATTACATGTAACATAACAATACCTACAAAAAAGCATCTAGGTACGAAATCAGAAACCAAACAGGAAGTCGGCTATTTTGAATTTTCTCGTCATATTTTGTATCATTTTTGCCATTTGCAGGTGTCATTCTTTAACGAACTCCTCCCAGAGATATTTCCAAATGAACACCAAAATTGGTCATTGTAATCTAAAGCCCTTTGTGACGTTAAATTGCGAAGATCTAGAGTTTTCACCGGAGGGCGTGTCCGTGGCATCCTGTCAAATTTTGATGTTTCGCCATGAAATAGGAAGTTGTTATATCTCAGGCATGCTATGTCCGATCTACACCAAACTTCACATGTTTGATAAGAATCCTGACCTGAAGAGATCTAAGTGACCATATTCAGTTATAGTCATAGCGCCACCTGCTGGCAACAGGAAGTGACATGTTTTACTCTGTAACTAACTCCTCCTAGAGATTTAATGACATCAACATAATATTTAGGTCAGTTTAATCTAAAGGCCTTTGTGATGTTAAATTGCGAAGAGCTTGAGTTTTCGCTAATGGGCGTGTCCTTGGCGGCATCACAAATTTCGATGTATCGCCATGGGAATAAAAGTTGTTGTAACTCAGCCATGCGATAACCGATCTGCCACAGACTTCACACATTTGATAAGAATCCAGGCCTGAGCACATCTAAATACGAATATTCCATTATAATCAGAGTGCCACCTGCTGGCCACAGGAAATTACTTGATTTACACTAACTTAAACATGCAATGTCCAATCTGCACCAAACTTCACACATTTGGTAAGACTCCTGACCCGAAGAGATCTAAGAGACCATATTCATATAAATTCATAGCGCCACCTGCTGGCAACTGGAAGTGATATATTTCACTCTGTAACTAACTCCTCCTAGAGATTTAATGACATCAACATAATATTTAGGTCAGTCTAATCTAAAGGCCTTTGTGATGTTATATTGCGAAAAGCTTAAGTTTTCACTAATGGGCATGTCCATGGCGGCGTGACAAAATCCGATGTCTCGCCATGGGAATAGAAGCTGTTGTTACTCAGCCATAAAATTTCCGATCTGCCCCAGACTTCACACGTTCGATAAGAATACAGGCCTGAACATATCTAAATCATAATATTCCATCATAATCAGAGCGCCACCTGCTGGAAACAAGAAATGACTTATTTTACACTGACATAAACATGCAATGTCCAATCTGCACCAAACTTCACATATTTTGTAAGAGTCCTGCCCTGAAGACATTTAAAGGCCAATATTCAGATGTGACCATAGCGCCATCTGTTGACAACAGGATGTGTCAGGCTTTACACTAACTCAAACATACTATGTTCAATCTGCACCAAACTTCATATGTTCGATAAAGCTGCTAGCCTGAAGACATCTATGTGTTAATGTTCAGTTATGGACATAGCGCCACCAGCTGGCAGCAGGTTTGGCACATATAAATGACTTTGACATATTCCTCTATATTTGCATTTTTAAATGCATATTGCTCATTGTTCCCTGTCTTTCTGAAGCCACCGGTCGGCGGTGAGCCGGGGCGAGGTCCCTTCCATCGCTGCTTGCAGCTTTAATTAGGGACCGAGCACCGATGGTGCAGAGGACCCTATTGAATCTGCTCCGTTTATTATTAGGGACCGAGCACCGATGGTGCAGAGGACCCTATTTAATCTGCTCCGTTTATTATTATTATTAGGGACCGAGCACCGATGGTGCAGAGGACCCTATTGAATCTGCTCCGTTTATTAGGGACCGAGCACCGATGGTGCGAGGACCCTATTGAATCTGCTCTGTTTATTAGGGCCCAAGCCAGAAAGGCGCAGGGCCCTATTGTTTTCCTTAGGATTCTTTTTTTATTTTTTATTTTTATCGACTATCCGGGCATTTTTGGGGGGCTTAACATGGTCAAAAACTCTTGAAAATTTGCACACACATTGGAACCCGCGGCAGTTAGGACGCCACTGAGGCTGGGACCCGGGCGTGGCACAGAGGCTCTACGGAGCCCCCTGGAACACCATCAGAAAACTTGATGAATAGCTCACACATACTTGCACGTATTCATATGAAACTCGGTACACATATAGATCTCATCAAGCCGAACAACTTTTGCGCTGCATGTCATGGGCTCCGCCAAACAGGAAGTCAGCTATTCAGGGCTGTTTAAAAAGCACATGCTCTGGAATTTGAAATACTCCTCCCAGGATTTTCAACACAGGAGCACCAAACTCGGTGAACGTGATCTCAAGACATTGGGGATGCTAAATTGCGAAGGGATTTTTGATATCTCAAACGGTTGGCCCGTGGCGAGGCGATGAAGTTATGGCGAGAATTGAGAGACAGGAAGTGTCTAATAAAGTCCACATACATTGTCTGATTTTGATCACACTTCAGTGGTTTGTTCGGTGTATGAAGCCGATCGCATCGATGTGACAATTATGAGGCAAAGTTATAGTGCCACCAACTGGCAGCAGGAAGTGTGTCATTTTCAAAATGCTTTGAATTCACCATTTAATTTTACCCAATTTGCTTCAAACTTCATCAGAATACTGTAAAAACACGGCCGATGTGAAACTGTGAAGGGAATATTGATATCTAAAATACTGTTGCCATGGCAACGTGTCAAACCTCAATATTCTTTTTTTGGTGATTTTGAGGCTATCCGGGCATTTTTGGGGGGCTTAACATGGTCAAAAACTCTTGAAAATTTGCACACACATTGGAACCCGCGGCAGTTAGGACGCCGCTGAGGCTGGGACCCGGGCGTGGCACAAAGGCTCTACGGCGCCCCCTGGAACACATCAGAAAACTTGATGTGTAGCTCACACATACTTGCACGTATTAATATGAAACTCGGTACACATATAGATCTCATCGAGCCGAACAACTTTTGCACCGCATGTCATGGGCTCCGCCCAACAGGAAGTCAGCTATTCTATTGTTTTCCTTAGGACTCTTTTTTTGTTTTGTTTTTTACTATCCGGGCATTTTTGGGGGGCTTAACATGGTCAAAAACTCTTGAAAATTTGCACACACATTGGAACCCGCGGCAGTTAGGACGCCGCTGAGGCTGGGACCCGGGCGTGGCACAGAGGCTCTACGGCGCCCCCTGGAACACCATCAGAAAACTTGATGTGTAGCTCAAACATACTTGCACGTATTAATATGAAACTCAGTACACATATAGATCTCATCGGTTTGTTCGGTGTATGAAGCCGATCGCATTGATGTGATAATTATGAGGCAAAGTTATAGCGCCACCAACTGGCAACAGGAAGTGTGTCATTTTCAAAATGCTTTGAATTCACCATCTTACTTTTACCCAATTTGCTTCAAACTTCATCAGAATACTGTAAAAACATGGCCGATGTGAAACTGTGAAGGGAATATTGATATCTAAAATACTGTTGTCATGGCAACGCGTCAAACCTCAATATTCTTTTTTTGGTGATTTTGAGGCTATCCGGGCATTTTTGGGGGGCTTAACATGGTCAAAAACTCTTGAAAATTTGCACACACATTGGAACCCATGGCAGTTAGGACGCCGCTGAGGCTGGGACCCAGGCGTGGCACAGAGGCTCTACGGCGCCCCCTGGAAAACCATCAGAAAACTTAATGTGTAGCTCACACATACTTGCACGTATTCATATGAAACTCGGTACACATATAGATCTTATCGAGCTGATAAGACTTCCTGTCTTCCTGTTGGGCTCCGCCCAACAGGAAGTCGGCTATTCAGGGCTGTTTAAAAAGCACATGCTCTGGAATTTGAAATACTCCTCCCAGGATTTTCAACACAGGAGCACCAAACTCGGTGAACGTGATCTCAAGACATTGGGGATGCTAAATTGCAGAGGGATTTTTGATATCTCGAATGGTTTGCCCGTGGCGAGGCGATGAAGTTATGGCGAGAATTGAGATACTGGAAGTGTCTAATAAAGTCCACATACATTGTCTGATTTTGATCACACTTCAGTGGTTTGTTCTGTGTATGAAGCCGATCGCATCGATGTGACAATTATGAGGCAAAGTTATAGCACCACCAACTGGCAGCAGGAAGTGTGTCATTTTCAAAATGCTTTGAATTCAGCATCTTACTTTTACCCAATTTGCTTCAAACTTCATCAGAATACTGTAAAAACACGGCCGATGTGAAACTGTCAAAGGAATATTGATATCTAAAATATTGTTGCCATGGCAACGTGTCAAACCTCAATATATCTTCTGGTGATTTTGAGGCACTTAAGTTGTTTAGAATTTCATAAAACTCAACACACACATCAGTATTAATTATAGATAGACACTGGCAAAAGCTCATAAACGAGCGTGGAGGAGGCACTCTATAGCGCCACCTTTTGTCAAAACATGGGGGGTTAATTTTAGCTACAGTCACCAAACTCAGTACATATATTGTTCTCATCAAGCCGGACATCTTTCTAATTTACACTCATTAGCTACGACCAACAGGAAGCCGGCTATTTTTGTTTTAATGTCAATTTCTGGAATAATCAAGCTGCAAACTAATTCATACTCCTCCAAGAAGAAACAAGTAGTTCACACCAAACTTTGTCAACATGATGCCAAGACACTGAAGATGCTAAATTGCGAACGGCTTGCGGATAGCTTGAACGGTGTTTAAATAGTGGTTTATTAAAGTGAGGGTAAAAAATGATAGCAGACATTTTTTTATATCTTTAAAGTGCAGTTTACTAAAACTTTGAAACTTTTTACATGCAGGGAAAAAGTCATTCTGAGGAAGTATGTTTAGTTTGATGACTTTACAAAACTCTATGGATGAGAGAAAATTAAAAAACTATCAGGCATTTCATCTCAGTCTACTCTCTTCTATGAGTGTGTGTATATGTGTGTGTGTGTGTGTGTGTGCAGGGCCGGCCCTGTGTGTGTGAAGTGGAATGGAGGGGGCTGTCTTTTCAGTGTGACAGTGAGGAGGGTTGAGGGAGGGAGAGGGAGAGGGAGAGACAGACAAACATGGCTGCCCCCGGAGCAGAGATTGTGTTCACACTGTGACAGGGGCGCGGGAACAGGGGGTGCTGAGGGTGCTGCAGCACCCCCTGTTTTTTTCTGTGGGCAACTGTAAACTGTTGTGAATAAAAAAAAAATAGGCTATAAGGTTGCTCCGATGTTTATAACATTTAGTTTACATTGGCTATTTTGCTATCTATTTCTATGTGATCTTCGACATATTTACCGTTTGCCCATTAATTTAACGTAAGAATTAAAGTTATCAAAGTTATTAAACTGATGCAGGGCTATTTGTTGCGCACATCCTGCCAAATCACGCACGCAGCACTGCTTGCTTTTATGTTTGTGAATGTTATGTTTGTGTTGGGGGATCTGTAGGTTGTGGCCAGAGGTGGAAAGTAACGAATTACATTTACTCGCGTTACTGTAATTGAGTAGCTTTTTTGTGTACTTGTACTTTTTTAAGTAATTTTTTTAATCTGTAATTTTACTTTTACTTAAGTATGTTTTGTGTGAAGTATTGTACTTCGCTACATTTTAAAACACATTCGTTACTGAGTAAAAAAAAATCGTTCCGTGGAAACAACTGCAGCAAATAATGGGCAGAAGAAGAAACTGGCGCTAAAATCACAAGAAAGATGCAGACGGACAAGACAGGCGTTAATGGTGCAGACCCTGCTGATAACCAAACCCCGTCGTACTCTGCTGAAGTTGAACTCAAAGGAATGAAGTGAACCCCTGGCCATATTCATGCTCTATTATGCAGTGTTAGCTGTGTTTGCCTCCGGAGACCGAACTAGCAGCTTATAACATCTCGACATCGCCCTTCGCAAGCATGTAACGTTAGAGGTGAGGTAAATACTTGCATCGTTGCATTGGTGGTTAAAATGAAGCTTTGACGGTTTAGCAAAAGGTTTTGCACAAATGAGCCAAAAAGACAGTGGTGCAGGGTGTGCAATATCATCTGAGATAATATAGTAATTGTTGTTTTAACGATGTGCGATTTGACATTATCAGTATTTTGCTCAAAACCAAACAAATCACTCTAAACACTGTGCCGTGAAATCTAGTAACGTTAGATTAGACTAATCCGCGTGCATTTGGAGTGCTTTCTTTCACTGCGTGATTCAGTCTGTTAATGAGTTTAGAATGATCACTAAATTGAAGATATAGAAGCAGAAAATGTATATATTTATATAATTTAATATAGTAAGTCAACATAACATAAATGCCGTTTTTCTCAAAAAATCACCATGATTACATATGCCTGTATTTTTGCTTTTTACAACAGTTCAAAAAACAAGAAGTTAATTAAGAGACTTGCGTTTTAGACACCATATTGCCTGTTTCTGCTCTATTTCGACAACAAAAATAATACCAAACACAGCCACCATACACAGTTTTGCGTCTCTGACTCTGAGCAATGATGTGTTTTGTTCCTCAATGTATTAACCGTTTAAATGATTCTGTTCAATCGCAATGACTCTCTTATGAGTGACTTGCTGACACCTACTGGTGGTTTTAATTTAACATTTAAAGAATCTTTTTATTTTTTTATTTCAAATGACTATTTAACATTTGTGACCCTGGCCTGGAGCACAAAACTAGTCTTAAGTCGCTGGGGTATATTTGTAGCAATAGCCAACAATACATTGTATGGGTCAAAATTATACATTTTTCTTTTATGCCAAAAATCATTAGCATATTAAGTAAAGATCATGTTCGATTAATATATTTGGTAAATTTCCTACTCTAAATTCATCAAAACTAAGAGCTTAATTTGAACAACTTTAAAGGAGATTTTCTCAATATTTGGATTTTTTGCACCCTCAGATTCCAGATTTTAAAATATTGTCCGATCATAACAAACCATACATCAATGGAAATATGATTTATTCAGCTTTCAGATGATGTATAAATCGCAATTTAGGAAAATGGAGCCTTATGGTTTTGTGGTTCAGGGTCACATTTTATGTCTTATTTATATCAAAGCATTATTTCTGCATTTGTAACTGCAGGCTAAATGCATTCATGTCAGTGTGTAAATACATCTATGCCACTTCAGATGAACCTTCTGCGTTTCCTCTGCATTGCAAAGATTAATTTAGTTGATACTGATTTAATTTCCCTGGTAACAGCCTAAATGTCTTATTATTCTAAATAACTGATTCCTTTAATTAAAAACACCTAGTTTGAGATTTATAGGCCCATATCCCAGGTGTGTCAAACTCTGGAGGGTGTTACTGGAGGGCCACAGCCCTAAAGAGTTTAGTTCCAACCCTGCTCCAACACACACACCATTTAGTTTTCAAATAAGCCTAAATGATTAGTTTAGCTGTATCAGATGTGTTTAATTAGGGTAATATGTACACTGTGTAGGGCTGTGGCCCTCCAGGTACTGAGTTTGACATCTTTGGTCTATCCCATTTTTTCCACCCATTGTTAAAATGTAACTAAGTACTTTTACTCTAAATTTTAAAGTAAATTTTAAATGAGCTACTTTTTACTTTTACTTGAGTATATTTTTAGACTGGTACTTTTACTTGTACTTAAGTAAAATTTCAGTAATGTAATGGTACTTTTACTTGAGTACAATATTTTTTTACTCTTTCCACTTCTGGTTGTGGCTTAAAAGCGTAACATGGAAATATCATGGATGTACTGGAAGAAAGAAAAAACTTTTTTTTTTTTTGTTCTCAGCGATATGAGTCTTTCCCTTCTCCCAAACCAGCTTATAGCTACCTATTAAAATAGTTCAGTTTTGTATGTAATGGAAAAGTGATTAGACTATGTTTCGTTTTTTTTCTTCTTCATAAAGTTAATTTAGAAAAACCTTGGGAGCATTTTTTGTTCGTTAAATGTTTTTTTTTTTCCTTTTAAGCAACGACCAAGCGGCCAGCATCAGAGTTGATCGTCTATGTTTGATTAATTTAGCCTTATCAAATCATCACGACTTGACTAAAATAAAATCGATAGATAGGCCTATAAACAGTTCAAGCATATCACAGTGTTAGTTTAAATGTTTAACCTATATAAATGTGCAATATCCAACAGTTTGTGTGGAGAGTGGAAGCTGAAGCTAGCTTTACAGGACATGGAGGATTTTTTTCTTACAGTAAAAACAACTTAAAATACGCCGTGTGATTTTTTTTTTCTCATAAAGGTAAGAGTAATATATCATTTGGAACTGTAAAGGGTCTACTTTTATTTGTGTGCATTCACTAGATCAACATTGTGCTTTTATAAAATAGGAAAACAGAGAATGCACTTTCTGCTGGTTTTGAACAAGAGCGCTTCAATGATGAACCGAAACTCGACAACTCGAAACTGGCTCAGAGATATTATAAATATATCTATAGAAAGCTTTAAAATACTACTTTAAAACGAAATAATTCAAAGCAAAGCAAAAACTCTTCATTAGCCTATGTAATCCGTTAAGATGCATATATTTCTCTCTGCGTGTCCAATGGCGAGTCATTTTTCCCGTCACCTCACCATCTAAAATATACAAATAAGGGAAAGCCTAAAACAGGCCCGATTATAATTTGCGTTTTATTTTATAATTGTATTCAATAATAAAAAAAGTATGTAAATCTTTGTCCTTGAAATTTAAAGGATTTGCTGCAATGCAATTTTGTCTGACTCATAGGCCTATGTGAATTATTTATTGGCCTATCTTTTTAATCCATGCAGCAAATGCTTTAAAAACAGCTTTAAAATTACTTTATTGCATTCCAGATGCTTTTAAAATAACTTTTCACTATACATTTTAAGGGTTTTTTAAGCTTGAATGTAGCTTGAATGTAAAACATTGTTACGAATGCATTGTAGCCTATTCCCATTTGAAAAATAGCTAATTTTGTCTAACTCGATCTCATGAAAGTACGTAGGCTATAGCACGATTTTCTGTTTCTATTTGGCGTAATATTTATACGCAGCAACTGACTACCCCCCCCCCCCCCCCACAGCACCCCCTACATAAAACACCTTCCTGCGCCCCTGCACTGTGACCTGAATCAGATGGAAACAGAACTGCACTTCCTAACAGAGTGCTCCAAATACACAGATATACGGAGAGTGTACTACGACAAAATACAGCAGATCCATCCCACATTTACAACTCTTCCAGACCAGGAGAAACTAGCGTATCTGCTCGGAGAACACAAGACCTGCTGTGTGTTTGCTGCTCAATATGTGTCTCTCTGTCACCATAGAAGAGAAGACACTCCGTCTGCCCTGAGCTGATGTTTTCAGCACATGTAGATTATATTATGACATATTACCCCTTTATATTACTTAAATGTATATTTTGCCTGTATAAATCTTATACTGTACCTTATTTAATTTTATTTCTATCACATACTTGCAATAGTCATTCATTTTGCACTACATATTTAATACGGTTTAAATATTTGTTTTATTACTATTATTGTTTCTTTCTGTTAATTCAAATGTGCACAACTTGTGAGCAGCCCAGCTGCAATTGCTTTGGCAATACAAATGTATAGTTTTTGTCATGCCAATAAAGCACACTTAAATTGAAAAATTGAGAGAGAGAGAGAGAGAGAGAGAGAGAGAGAGAGAGAGAGAGAGAGAGAGAGAGACTTTTAAACATATTTTTAATCACCAGAAAATTATCAGTCATTTTTGGTTGGTGTTTTTTTGCATGGTATCATGGTATTAAACAATCTGAGCAGGGTTTTTTTGCTTTACAAAGCATGTTCATTCAAATGTAATACATCAAAAACATTCAAGTAGATTTCATAAATGATTTATATATTAGTTTAACAACTTATATTCATCAGTAATATAATTCACAACAATTCATAAATTCTGGTTTGACTTAATTTTTCTGGATTCTGTATTTTTATGACTTAATACAAATATACTATCAAAAATGGTGGTAATGAAATTAATGTATAAAGCTTTAACAATTTAATTAATGCCTTAAAATGTAATCAAATGAAAATAACTTTTATCATTTTATGCTTTCATAAAGGACTGCACAATAGAGATTTAGTAAATTAAAATGAGGGGGAAATCATATTCCTTAAATTTTTCTATTTGTTATTATTATTTTAGAAGTGGTCTACATTATAATACAATCGTAATTTCTGTCAATTTCTTCAAGTTAAAAAGCGGACTTTTATTTTGACGGGTAGAAGTGAAGGGAAGTAATACGCATTTGAATCGTCTAAACTTCCGCAAATCAGAGAAGAAGGAGAAGACGGGTAACGTAAAGTGAAGTTAGGGAAGATCTTTGCGTGTATTTGACAATGGTTGTCTCAAATAAAAGGAAGAAAGGATTATTAATTGTTCTCTCAATGTCAGTGAGGCTCTCAGTGTTTGTCCTCAGATAGTGAGACAGCAGACGCTGTTATACACTGAGCGGCGTCAGCGAGCATATTTGAGTAAGTAACGTTACATGACAACCGCTCACTCACAGAGAGACACGCAAAACAAACAGATTATATTTTTATATAGCAGTGTTTTTTTTGCTTTATTAATCACAGACACTAGACCATGTAGTGATTTGACAGCTCTGTTTTTGATTTATATATCAAATAAATAAATATTCAATGACAATATTGCCTTTTGAAGTTTAATCAGCCCTTTCACGATTTAAACAGAAAGACCTCTTGAAATTGTAAATGAAGACTTTTCTTAAACCATTTAACCTATTTACAACTTTTTACGACCTTAAATTTGATACAACTAAAATAAGGAGTTTATAAGGACCTGCGGGAGCCCTGTATTTAAGGTAGCCCTTAGGGCAGGACAGTGATATTGGTAGCCCGACTGGTATTAAACCAATATTCCCGGGACAACGTGCTAGCGATTTTGCTAGAATTGCTGAATTTGCTGGAATTGAGAATTAGGGTTAGGGTAACTATACGCTATACCCTACTGTAACTGTAGTTTAATAATATTGTTTTAAACATGAGTATTAGTACTAACAACATATTTTTACTGTATTTGTGTAAGTATTTTTTTTTTTATTTTAGGTCATGGTACAGTAACAAAAGTACATTACCACATTTGTATTTATAATGTAGTAGTCAATTTGTAACATAATATTAACTAAGATTCATAAATGCTATAAACACTATTGTTAATTTTAACTTATATAATGTTATAAGCTAAAACCTTATTGAAAACAGTTTGCTACAAAAGTTTAATATATTGTTCTGTGTGTGTGTGTGTAGGTGTGTGTGTGTGTGTGTGTGTGTGTAGGTGTGTGTGTGTGTGTGTGTGTGTGTGAGAGAGAGAGAGAGAGAGGATAGCTAGAGACTAACATTAATAAATGCTGTATAATTATTGTTCATGTTAATTAATATAGTTAATGCTAATAACTGAAACCTTATTAAAAGGATTACCAAAGTTTTATATTTTGTTTTGTGTGTGTGTGTCTTGATGGCTCGGATTAACCCTTCCATTAATGTATCCCTTAAATCCAAACTTCTAGAGCATAGGTCACTAACAAGCGGACCGCGGTCCGGGTCCGGACCCAAAAGCCGTCCCACACGGACCCGGACCTACAGCCAAAATATAAGGTTATGATGTAAAACCTGGCGGGGCGCTTCTATTTCAACCGGCGCAGCTTTTGTCTTTACTGTAGTGGTAGTGGAAACGCACAGACCAATTGCATGCGAGTTAAGCCATCACGTGATACCACTCAGCCAATCAAGTCTGGTAAACATTGCGACTCGACAGAGTGCAGACAGATGAGAGAGTTCGCGGCTAGTAACACATGAAAAGACGATAGAAAGAAAAAGAAAGATAGCGATACATGTAGAAAACAAAAGGAGAGATACAGACGACTGCGCCGGACAAAGTTGAGAAACAGGCGAGTGAGATGGAGAAAGGGAGATAAAAATAAGGAACAAATGCGTTCTCCAAAAGTGGAGGAGTGGGATATAAGAGCGGTAGAAACTGGTGATATTCTAAAACTGTTCAATTGTTAAGATGTGTTGAGATTAATTATTTGTAAATTGGTTGCGATTGTTGAGTCAAGATATAAAACAGAAAATGAGAAATTCAAGCTTTTCCTCCCTTTATTTTATTTGTCTGAAGTTAAGCACTTTATTTGAACATACACAATTTTCACATTTTATTTATTTTCTCTTATTTTGAAATACAGCCCTACTTTTATTTTGTTAATGAAAAAAACATACATATCTACATATCTACATATATGTTCAGTTCTATGTAACATGACAATAAATATTGTCAACAAGTTTTTGAATTGTTATGGATTAATTTGATTAGGCAGGTATTTATTACATGCATATGCTGAAACAACAACTAGGCTACTTATAAATATATAAAAGCTATAAAATATATAAGCTATCACACTAAATAGTAAGACATATAATAAAGTAATATAATTTTCCGGACCTTTGCTTCAAGAAATTTTCTCTAACTGGACCTCTGTACATTTTAGTTGAATACCCCTGTTCTAGAGGGTCACTGTAATGCATGTGCCTGCTAGGGTTGTGTCGGTGAGGAAATGTTCCCACCGGTTAATCGACCTGATGTCACACCGGTTATAATGGTATCGCCATGGTGGGGGGTCGTTTGAGTTTCCCTCTTTTCCCCTTTTCTTAGGTTTTAAATAGCCTGTGAGCACCAGTCGCGTTTGACTTTGTTATCAGCAGCAATTCTGCGTCAAGCAGTGTTTAAATAAAATAAAAATCAGCAAATACTGTGGAACCAAATAAATGAGAAACAAATGTTTTTTTTTTTTAAACGTCACATCAGTGATGCCTAATAGATCGATCGTGAAGACAATGCTGGAAGATGCGCTTTAGGTCAGTGTTTCTCAACCAGGGGGGCGAGAGATAAAACTACAATATAATATATTCACTAATATTATGACTCGCCTGTTAAGTCATGTAAAAAATATAGGTTATAAATAAATAACAGTACCACCTCTCTACATATTCTGTGTTTTGGAGCAGCAAAACGTCTCTCATCACGCTGTGTGAATACAGACTGAATAGCGGCTCAAAAAATGAGTTGGTAAAAATTTACAATAAATTATCTTCGGTTGACAGTAGCTAATGCATTAACTAACAATGAACAATATATTTTTACAGCATTTTTTTTTATGTTAGTAAAAATAGTCAGGCATTATTAGATGCTTTATAAGTATTGATCATGTTAATTCATATAGTTAATGTTAATAACTGAAACCTTTTCGAAAGTGTTACTAAAGTTTTATATGTTGTTCTGTGTGTGTATGTATTGCGCAGACTTAATGGTTTGGATTGACCCTTTAATTGCTGTATCCCATAAAACCAGACTGCCAGAGGGTTACTGTAAATCAGGGCCGTGCAGAGACCTTTGGAGGGGCAGGTGCTCAAAATATAAAAGGGGCACATGAAACAAGGCTTTAAATAGGGCTGTGCACAAAATATCATAACAGCAATGTATAGTGATGCATTCCTTGCTGATACGCGTATTGATGCGGATGCTGTAAATACTGTAACAATAAAAGTAAAAGTATGAATAGATTTTAGTCAAATGACATTAAAAAGACCTGACCCTTCCACCCCCATGAAACTTTTCTCCCTCAAATAGCACAAACGAAGTGAACACATGCACCTTTGTTAATGGTGCTGCTGCTGTCTATTAAATGTGGCGTTTGCTGCAGGCTAAACACAGCGATTTAAACTAAAGCTGTGCAATGCATGTTCTCTTCACGTTGTTCTTGTAAAATAATAATAATGATAAGTAAACAAGCATACCACTCCGCTGAGAACCCCACTTACTTAAGCTGCAACCGTAGCGCGGACGATATTGAAGTGGTGCCTGAGCGCGAGGGATCGTTCGGATGAGGTCGTCAGGTGAAAGGTTATCATGTGGGTGATTTTATTTACGGCTAAATTATTAATCATTAATTTTACTAAGTTAGATTGGGCAGGCCTTCACAGAAGGGTGTTAAAAAAAAAAAATTTGCCTTGACAAAAGGGCACTTTGGGCATCATGGGGCAAAGTGGCAGGTGCTCAAGCACCCTCCGCCCCCCCCCCTCTGCACGTGCCTGCTGTAAATGCATGTGTGAGAGAGACTGAGAGACTGAGAGAGAGAGAGAGAGAGAGATAGCGTCTGTTTAAACTGTGTGTTTCACAGAGTTGGTGGTTTGGATTAACCCTTTAATTGCCGTGTCCCTTAAAACCAGACTGCAAGAGGGTTACTGTAAATGCATGTGCCCGCTGGGCACTGCTTTCCTGATGCCACCGGGGTGGCGTTTGCATCGGCTTGGGCCCGCCATCGCTGCTTGCAGCTATGTTTATTAGGGACCGAGCACCGATGGTGCGAGGACCCTATTGAATCTGCTCCGTTTATTCTTCTTCTTCTTCTTCTTCTTCTTCTTCTTCTTCTTCTTATTCTTCTTCTTCTTCTTCTTCTTCTTCTTCTTCTTCTTCTTCTTCTTCTTCTTCTTCTTCTCTTCTTCTTCTTCTTCTTCTTCTTCTTCTTCTTCTTCTTCTTCTTCTTCTTCTTCTTCTTCTTCTTCTTCTTCTTCTTCTTCTCCAAACTTAATCGCATTTTAGAGGGCCTAAACATGCTCGAAAAGTCAGGAAACTTTGCACACGCATCAGAACTGGTGAAAATTTAAGTCTGATATGGGTTTCAGGAGTAGGTGTGGCAAAATGGCTCGACAGCGCCACCTATAAATATTCAGCGGAGTGCGCCTCGAGCTAGGTTTCACGTACATGTACGAAAATCGGTACACTTATGTAACTTAACAATACCTACAAAAAAGTGTCCAGGTACGAAATCAGAAACCCAACAGGAAGTCGGCTATTTTGAATTTTCTCGTCATATTTTGTGTCATTTTTACCATTTTCAGGTGTCATACTTTAACAAACTCCTCCCAGAGATTTATTCAGATGAACACCAAAATTGGTCATTGTAATCTAAAGCCCTTTGTGATGTTAAATTGCGAAGATCTAGAGTTTTCACCGGAGGGCGTGTCCGTGGCGTCCTGTCAAATTTTGATGATTCGCCATGAAACAGGAAGTTGTTATAACTCAGGCATGCTATGTCCGATGTGCACCAAATTTCACACGTTTGATAAGACTCCTGACCTGAAGAGATCTAGGTGACCACATTCATATAAATTCATAGCGCCACCTGCTGGCAACAGGAAGTGATATGTTTTACTCTGTAACTAACTCCTCCTAGAAATTTTATGACATCAACATAATTTTTAGTTCAGTCTAATCTAAAGGCCTTTGTGATGTTAAATTGCGAAGAGCTTGAGCTTGAGTTAATGGGCGTATCCATGGCAAAGTGACAAAATTCGATATCTCGCCATGGGAATAGAAGCTGTTGTTACTCAGCCATAAAATGTCCGATCTGCCCCAAACTTCACATGGTTGATAAGAGCCATGGCCTGAAGACATCTACGTGCCAATGTTTAGTTATAGACATAGCGCCCCCTGCTGGCTACAGGAAATTACTTGTTTTACACTAACTTAAACATGCAATGTCCAATCTGCACCAAACTTCACATATTTGGTGAGAGTCCTGGCCTGAAGACATCTAAATGCCAATATTCAGATGTAATCATAGCGCCAGCTGTTGACAACAGGATATGCCAGGCTTTACACTAACTTAAACATGCAATGTCCAATCTGCACCAAACTTCACATGTTTGATAATAGTACTGGTTTGAAGACATCTAAATGCCAATGTTCAGTTAAAGACATAGCGCCACCAGCTGGCAGCAGGTTTGGCACATATAAATGACTTTGACATATTCCTCTATATTTACCTTTTTAAATGCATATTGCTCACCGTTCCCTGTCATTCTGAAGCCACCGGTCGGCGGTGCCGGGTGCGAGGTCCCTTCCATCGCTGTTTGCAGCTTTAATTAGGGACCGAGCACCGATGGTGCAGAGGACCCTATTGAATCTGCTCCGTTTATTATTATTATTAGGGACCGAGCACCGATGGTCCGAGGACCCTATTGTATCTGTGTTGTTTATTAGGGACCGAGCACCGATGGTGCAGAGGACCCTATTGAATCTGCTCCGTTTATTATTATTATTATTATTATTATTCTTCTCCAAACTTAATCGCATTTTAGAGGGCCTAAACATGCTCGAAAAGTCAGGAAACTTTGCACACGCATCAGAACTGGTGAAAATTTACGTCTGATATGGGTTTCAGGAGTAGGTGTGGCAAAATGGCTCGACAGCGCCACCTATAAATATTCAGCGGAGTGCGCCTCGAGCTACGTTTCACGTACATGTACGAAAATTGGTACACTCATGTAACTTAACATTACGTACAAAAAAGTATCTTGGTACGAAATCAGAAACCAAACAGGAAGTCCGTTATTTTGAATTTTCTCATCATATTTTGTGTCATTTTTGCCATTTTCAGGTGTCATACTTTAACGAACTCCTCCCAGAGATATTTCCAGATGAACACCAAAATTGGTCATTGTAATCTAAAGCCCTTTGTGACGTTAAATTGCGAAGATCTAGAGTTTTCACCGGAGGGCGTGTCCGTGGCGTCCTGTCAAATTTTGATGTTTCGCCATGAAACAGGAAGTTGTTATATCTCAGGCATGCTATGTCCGATTTACACCAAACTTCACACGTTTGATAAGAATCCTGACCTGAAGAGATCTAAGTGACTATATTCAGTTATAGTCATAGCGCCACCTGCTGGCAACAGGAAGTGACATGTTTTAATCTGTAACTAACTCCTCCTAGAGATTTAATGACATCAACATAATATTTAGGTCAGTTTAATCTAAAGGCCTTTGTGATGTTAAATTGCGAAGAGCTTGAGTTTTCGCTAATGGGCGTGACCATGGCGGCGTGACAAAATTCGATGTCTCGCCATGGGAATAGAAGCTGTCGTTACTCAGCCATAAAATGTCCAATCTGCCCCAAACTTCACACTTTGATAAGAGCCATGGCCTGAAGACATCTACGTGCCGATGTTTAGTTATAGACATAGCGCCACCTGCTGGCTACAGGAAATTACTTGTTTTACACTAACTCAAGCATGCAATGTTCAATCTCCACCAAACTACACACGTTTGATAAGAGCCATGGCCTGAAGACATCTAAGTGCCAATGTTTAGTTAAAGACATAGCGCCACCTGCTGACAACAGGATATGTCATGCTTTGCACTAACTCAGCCATAAAATATCCGATCTGCCCCAAACTTCACAGGTTTGATAAGAGCCATGGCCTGAAGACATCTACGTGCCAATGTTTAGTTATAGACATAGCGCCACCTGCTGGCTACAGGAAATGACTTGTTTTACACCAAATTCAACATGCAATGTTCAATCTGCACCAAACTTCATATGTTTTTTTAAATTACTGTTCTGAAGACATATACCAAATTTTCAGTTCAGTTATATATATAGTGCCACCTGCTGGCCACAGGAAATGCATTGTTTTACAGTAAATCAAACATGCATTGTCCAATCCGCACCAAACTTTACATATTTGGTAAGATTCCAGGCCTGAAGACATCTAAACACCAATATTCAGATGTAACCATAGCGCCACCTGTTGACAGAAGGATGTGTCAGGCTTTACACTAACTCAAACATACTGTGTTCAATCTGCACCAAACTTCACATATTTAGTAAGATTCCTGGCCTGAAGACCTCTAATGGCCAATATTCAGATGTAACCATAGCGCCACCTGTTGACAACAGGATGTGTCAGGCTTTACGCTAACTCAGACATACTATGTCCAATCTGCACCAAACTTCACAGGTTTGTTAAGAGCCATGGCCTGAAGAAATCTCTTTGCCTATGTTTAGTTATAGACATAGCGCCACCTGCTGGCTCCAGGAAATTACTTGTTTTACACTAGCTTAAACATGCAATGTTCAATCTGCACAAAACTTACCATGTTTTAAAAAAGTGCTAGACTGAAGACATCTACATGTTAATGTTCAATTATGGACATAGCGCCACCAGCTGGCAGCAGGTTTGACACATATAAATGACTAAGACACGTTCCTCTATATTTACCTTTTTAAATGCATATTGCTAACCGTTCCCTGTCTTTCTGAAGCCACCGGTTGGCGGTGCTGGGTGCGAGGTCCCTTCCATCGCTGCTTGCAGCTTTAATTAGGGACCGAGCACCGATGGTGCGAGGACCCTATTGAATCTGCTCCGTTTATTATTCTTATTATTCTTCTTCTTCTTCTTCTCCAAACTTAATCGCATTTTAGAGGGCCTAAACATGCTCGAAAAGTCAGGAAACTTTGAACACGCATCAGAACTGGTGAAAATTTACGCCTGATATGGGTTTCAGAAATAGGTGTGGCAAAATGGCTCGACAGCGCCACCTATAAATATTCAGCGGAGTGCACCTCGAGCTACGTTTCACGTACATGTACGAAAATCGGTACACTTATGTAACTTAACAATACCTACAAAAAAGTATCCAGGTACGAAATCAGAAACCCAACAGGAAGTCGGCTATTTTGAATTTTCTCGTCATATTTTGTCATTTTTGCCATTTTCAGGTGTCATACTTTAACGAACTCCTCCCGGAGATTTATTCAGATGAACACCAAAATTGGTCAGTGTAATCTAAAGCCCTTTGTGACGTTAAATTGCGAAGATCTAGAGTTTTCATTGGAGGGCGTGTCCGTGGCGTCCTGTCAAATTTTGATGTTTCGCCATGAAACAGGAAGTTGTTATATCTCAGGCATGCTATGTCCGATCTACACCAAACTTCACATGTTTGATAAGAATCCTGACCTGAAAAGATCTAAGTGACCATATTCAGTTATAGTCATAGCGCCACCTGCTGGCAACAGGAAGTGACATGTTTTACTCTGTAACTAACTCCTCCTACAGATTTAATGACATAAACATAATATTTAGGTCAGTCTAACCTAAAGGTCTTTGTGATGTTAAATTGCGAAGATCTAGAGTTTTCGTTAAAGGGCGTGTCCATGACGGCATCACAAATTTCGATGTCTCGCCATGGGAATAAAAGTTGTTGTAACTCAGCCATACAATGTTCGATCTGCCCCAGACTTCACACGTTCGATAAGAATCCAGGCCTGAACACATCTAAATACGAATATTCCATTATAATCCGAGCGCCACCTGCTGGCCACAGGAAATTACTTCTTTTATACTAATTTAAACATGCAATGTCCAATCTGCACCAAACTTCACATATTTGGTAAGGGTCCAGGCCTGAAAACATCTAAAGGCCAAAATTCAGATATAATCATAGCGCCACCTGTTGACAACAGGATATATCATGCTTTACACTAACTCAAACATACCATGTTCAATCTGCACCAAACTTCATATGTTCGATAAAGGTGCTAGCCTGAAGACATCTATATGTTAATGTTCAGTTATGGACATAGCGCCACCAACTGGAAGCAGGTTTGGCACATTTAAATGACTTTAACATATCCTCTATATTTGCAATTTTAAATGCATATTGCTCACCGTTCCCTGTCTTTTTGAAGCCACCGGTTGGCGGTGAGCCGGGTGCGAGGTCCCTTCCATCGCTGCTTGCAGCTTTAATTAGGGACCGAGCACCGATGGTGCGAGGACCCTATTGAATCTGCTCCGTTTATTATTCTTATTATTCTTCTTCTTCTTCTTCTTCTTCTTCTTCTCCAAACTTAATCGCATTTTAGAGGGCCTAAACATGCTCGAAAAGTCAGGAAACTTTGCACACGCGTCAGAACTGGTGAAAATTTACGTCTGATATGGGTTTCAGAAGTAGGTGTGGCAAAATGGCTCGACAGCGCCACCTATAAATATTCAGCGGAGTGCGCCTCGAGCTACGTTTCCCGTACATGTACGAAAATCGGTACACTTATGTAACTTAACAATACCTACAAAAAAGTCTCCAGGTACGAAATCAGAAACCCAACAGGAAGTCGGCTATTTTGAATTTTCTCGTCATATTTTGTGTAATTTTTGCCATTTTCAGGTGTCATACTTTAACGAACTCCTCCCAGAGATTTATTCGGATGAACACCAAAATTAGTCATTGTAATCTAAAGCCCTTTGTGACGTTAAATTGCGAAGATCTAGAGTTTTCATCGGAGGGCGTGTCCGTGGCGTCCTGTCAAATTTTGATGTTTCGCCATGAAACAGGAAGTTGATATATCTCAGGCATGCTATGTCCGATCTACACCAAACTTCACATGTTTGATAAGAATCCTGGCCTGAAGAGATCTAAGTGACCATATTCAGTTATAGTTATAGCGCCACCTGCTGGCAACAGGAAGTGACATGTTTTACTCTGTAACTAACTCCTCCTAGAGATTTAATGACATCAACATAATATTTAGGTCAGTCTAACCTGAAGGCCTTTGTGATGTTAAATTGCGAAGATCTAGAGTTTTCGTTAAAGGGCGTGTCCTTGGCGGCATCACAGATTTCGATGTCTCGCCATGGGAATAAAAGTTGTTGTAACTCAGCCATACAATGTCCGATCTGCCCCAGACTTCACACGTTCGATAAGAATCCAGGCCTGAACACATCTAAATACGAATATTCCATTATAATCAGAGCGCCACCTGCTGGCCACAGGAAATTACTTATTTTACACTAACTTAAACATGCAATGTCCAATCTGCACCAAACTTCACATATTTGGTAAGGGTCCTGGCCTGAAGACATCTAAAGGCCAATATTCAGATGTAATCATAGCGCCACCTGTTGACAACAGGATGTGTCAGGCTTTACACTAACGCAAACATACTATCTTCAATCTGCACCAAACTTCATATGTTTGATAAAAGTGCTAGACTGAAGACAACTACATGTTAATGTTCAGTTATGGACATAGCGCCACCAGCTGGCAGCAGGTTTGACACATATAAATGACTATATCACGTTCCTCTATATTTACCTTTTTAAATGCATATTGCTCACCGTTCCCTGTCTTTTTGAAGCCACCGGTTGGCGGTGCTGGGTGCGAGGTCCCTTCCATCGCTGCTTGCAGCTTTAATTATTAGGGACCGAGCACCGATGGTGCGAGGACCTTATTGTATCTGTGTTGTTTATTATTATTATTATTATTATTATTATTATTTTCCAAACTTAATCGCATTTTTGAGGGCCTAAACATACTCGAAAAGTCAGGAAACTTTGCACACGCATCAGAACTGGTGAAAATTTACGTCTTATATGGGTTTCAGAAGTAGGTGTGGCAAAATGGCTCGACAGCGCCACCTATAATCATTCAGCGGAGAGCCCTCGGGCTACGTTTCACGTACATGTATGAAAATCGGTACACTCATGTAACATAACAATACCTACAAAAAAGTATCTTGGGACGAAATCCGAAACCCAACAGGAAGTCGGTTATTTTGAATTTTCTTGTCATATTTAGTGACATTTTTGCCATTTGCAGGTGTCATACTTTAACGAACTCCTCCCAGAGATTTATTCGGATGAACACCAAAATTGGTCATTGCAATCTAAAGCCCTTTGTGACGTTAAATTGCGAAGATCTAGAGTTTTCATCGGAGGGCGTGTCCGTGGCGTCCTGTCAAATTTCGATGTTTCGCCATGAAACAGGAAGTTATTATAACTCAGGCATGCTATGTCTGATCTGCACCAAACTTCACATGTTTGATAAGACTCCTGATATGAAGAGATCTACATGACCATATTCAGTTATAGTAGTAGCGCCACCTGCTGGCAACAGGAAGTTACATGTTTTACTCTGTAACTAACTCCTCCTAGAGATTTAATGACATCAACATAATATTTAGGTCAGTCTAACCTAAAGGCCTTTGTGATGTTAAATTGCGAAGATCTAGAGTTTTCGTTAAAGGGCGTGTCCTTGGCGGCATCACAAATTCCGATGTCTCGCCGTGGGAATAAAAGTTGTTGTAACTCAGCCATACAATGTCCGATCTGCCCCAGACTTCACACGTTCGATAAGAGCCATGGCCTGAAGACAACTCTGTGCCAATGTTTAGTTATAGACATAGCGCCACCTGCTGGCAATAGGACATTTTTACACTATCTTAAACATGCAGTGTCCAATCTGCACCAAACTTCACTTATTTGGTAAGAGTCCTGTCCTGAAAACATCTAAAGGCCAAAATTCTGATGTAATCATAGCGCCACCTGTTGACCACAGGATATGTCAGGCTTTACACTAACTCAAACATACCATGTTCAATCTGCACCAAACTTCATATGTTTTATAAAAGTATTGGTCTGAAAATATCTAAATGTTAATTTAAAGATATAGCGCCACCTGCTGGCAACAGGAAATTACTTGTTTTACACTAACTTAAGCATTCAATGTTCAAATCTGCACCAAACTTCACATATTTGGTAAGAGTTCTGGCCTGAAGACATCTAAAGGCCAATATTCAGATGTAACCATGGCGCCACCTGTTGACAACAGGATGTGTCAGGCTTTATGCTAACTCAAACATACTGTGTTCAATCTGCACCAAACTTCACATATTTGGTAAGATTCCTTGCCTGAAGACCTCTAAAGGCCAATATTCAGATGTAACCATAGCGCCACCTGTTGACAACAGGATGTGTCAGGCTTTACGTTAACTTAGACATACTATGTCCAATCTGCACCAAACTTCACACGTTTGATAAGAGCCATGGCCTGAAGATATCTACGTGTCAATGTTTAGTTATAGACATAGCGCCACCTGCTAGCTACAGGAAATTACTTGTTTTACACTAGATTAAACATGCAATGTTCAATCTGGACTAAACTTCATATATTTGATAAAAGTGCTAGCCTGAAGACATCTACATGTTATGGACATGGCGCCACCAACTGGCAGCAGGTTTGGTACATATAAATGACTTTGACATATTGTTCACCATTCCCTGTCTTTCTGAAGCCACCGGACGGCGGTGAGCCGTGTGCGAGGTCCCTTCCATCGCTCCTTGCAGCTTTATTTAACATTGCATTTGTTACAGTCCTTTTAAATAGGAGAAGAGATAGAATAAATAAATGCAAACGAGAGACAGAAACGGTATGAAAATCTTAGTGTGAGTTAGAGTTCAGCTGTAAAGGGTTAAGTCACAACAACACTTCAAGACACACTGACACACACCATTCAAAACCCTCTAAATCCTATGTGCTAAACGCTTGCCTTCAATGCTTATAGCCTTGCATCGCTTCCATGCAAGCTCCTTAGCTTCAGTTAGCGTCACTTTGTGCTAATGCTATTTGCTTACAGCTCAAAATGGCGCACTAGCAAAATGTTCCGGAACGTCTCTGAATACTTCCTGGTTGAGCTTGCCACCATGGTGACACACACCATGATGGGACTTATGCACAGTTTTCAGTATATAAACGGACAAGCACTATTTAGATTATTATCTTTTATAGCACTGACAATCTCACTCGTTTAGAGCGAGATAAATTAATCTACGGATTAATTATTATACATTCTTGAGGCCTCAGCGGAGCTTATGCTGATATTTGCCTGTTTAGACAAAAAAACACACATGGAAAGCAATTTAACTTGATCGATCACATAATTCTCTCCACAGATTGCGTTTGGCCACTCCCTCTGTGAGTGTCGTGCGTCTTGATTTCACTCGTGTGGTGAATCAAAAGTGGCCGAGAATCATTAATTAGCTAAGTTAATGTTCTCAAGCTGGGAGATTTGATAGCATAGATGAGTTTGGAAGTGTAACACACACTTAACAAATCATACTATGAAGGCCTTAAAGAGAGAAATTAGGAATCCGCTCATTTGTCTCTTATGCGCTTTTAGAACAAATTAGTCTTGTCTTAATAGACAAATATTAATGATTTACTGCAGTTCATGTTCTTCTTAACAACAACTCGCATTGCACTGGCTTTCATTCAAAACACACCGTGTGCCACAAACAAGAATACAGTATCACAAACAAACGCTGTTTTTCTGTATCTAATTTATTTTTCCGGATAAGATAGAAAAATACATAAATTGACTCTTGAATATGTTATGAATTTTATAATCAACTAAATGCCCCCATCCTCAACCATTTATGTAATGCATTTATGAATCTATTATTTCAGTTTTGGGGACTCATTTATTAAAGATTCAATATTGCTTTGATTGAAGTTATATTAATCTTTAACTTATGATTTATACTTTATCAACGGCACGTCCAGCGACCATTAACATCAGTATATCTTTATCAATTTCGTTTATCTTGCTTCATGGCGAACGATAACAATAAAGGGCTTTAGCAATCTATCAAATTTGAGCTTGGTAACGTAATCTATGGCAAGTAGAATCACATCCACAAGACATCATTCTTTATCAATGAAACAAGGTTTATTTGCTAGCTGTTATTCTACAATACATGGACTAAACTTAATAAAACACATAAACAACACAACATACACACATTCAGAGTTTTGCGGTTAACGTTAGAAGAAAGTTTACAACTATCTTGTAACTTTACGAGAGAAAGATAACAAGCAGATACTTTGCTGTCTTTTCTGCGTACAGATCAATTCATCAGTGCAGTAAGCTTAGAGATTATTGTTTGGTCTACTTGCTTTCAGCTGAGTTGCTTGCCGCAGATCTTCCCGTTTCCACGTGTTTCCTTCGGATGGCTGAGGGAATCTCCGGCGGTGACGTCACTGGGGAAACCCTCTTGCGATTGGCGGCTGCCTGGTTTCTTTGTGAGACGGAAGACGCTGTTGAGCTGCTTGCTTTTAAGTTGTTACGGCTTTGACAAAGTTTCAAATTCTTTCAAATGGTCAGCTTCAGCCTGATGGTAAGGCGGCGATCCATCGTGACCAATGAAGATGAAGCCGAAGCTTCCGGTTCATCAGTGAGCGAGCAAGTAACAGCAGACTGATCTAAGAGCTGTAGTGTTCTTTTTTAAACAGCTAGGTTTAGGTCCACCCACAGGCGGCTGTCCCAATCAGATTGTTCTTGTGGGGCGGAGCCTCGGCTTCCTTTTGCCGCGCCTACATCATCTGATATTTAATTCATCACATGAAGGAAGATATCCTTACAGACCTCTATACGTGCTGTAATAATACATTATGATGCTAAGAATCGAGTCTTATCAAAGAATCAAGTCTTATCAAAGACTCCAGCCACCCGTCCCACGGACTGCTCTCTCTGCTGCCCTCAGGGAGACGTCTCCGCAGCATCCAATCCCGCACTAGCCGACTGAGGGAAAGAGGAGCGAAAGAGGAGCTGTCTGGGGTCATGAGAAAGTCACGTCTTTAGGGATCTTGTGAGCATCCGTCAAGTATATCCCTTGTTGGTTGATTAAATCATAAATTTAGGCATTAACCGATCAGGGGATCCCGGGAGTGTCTGTAGATGCTGTCCTATTTTCAAGAAGTTAGAAATTCTGTTTCTAAGAGGATCTGGGAGCAAAGGTAAGTTCTATAAATCTCTCCCTCCCTGTGTCTTCTACAGAGATTGGCAAAGGGGTACTCCAGACGGAGTGGCGCCACTTTTGTCAGTTGGTTTGCATTTATGACTTGGCAAATGAAGGGAGGAAAAGTTCCTTAAAAATGTGCTGTTTCTCAATCATTTTGTGCGACAAGGCTCTACATGAGCCATCTGTTTCTGGACTTTCTCCAGATAAGCCGTTGTTTGTTCTTTAGATTGTTATTTATTCTGCAGTTGAATGCCAGATTGAGGTGGTCCTTCTCTTAAATACAACCCAGATGTTCTTCACAAATTTCGCCTGGTTTTTAGAAATCTCTTGAGATAAGGAGATTTTAGGGCAGGAAATCGGCCAGCCAGTTAAATACTAATTGCTCATGTATTAACCTTTTACGACTTTGTATTTGTGATTAAAATAACAGTGCGTTTTCATCAATTATTTTACCTATGGACCGATGCATTTCTTGCAGATGTCTGCTCATTTGAAATCGGATACAGATGAAGTAGCACTGTAAGATTACATTTGGTTGAATGCATTATTGAGAGAGCAATTGCATGTGAATAAATGTTGTATTAAATCATGCTTTCAGCTGAAAATATTCAGAAGGAACAAATAAATTCCCTGAGAACTATAACTTCCCGCTCATGTCCACTGCAGTCATGTCCACTGCACTGCAGGATTTGAGTGATCCGTTTCTATCTAGCTAGCTAAATATGTTTAACATGCGAATTCTGTCTAAATATGCAGTTATAGTAAGGGCAATTGGCCTTGAATTGTACTCGTGATGGAGCGGTGGTGGAGCGTTCTCAGAGCAAGTAAAAACCACACAACGTTCTGACTTTAAAAAAATCCACTCCTCACTCCATTCAGAATCACACTGCTCCATTCATAGTCTAATTATGAGTAACTGTTGCTGTCATGACAGATATATTTCAGAACTAGCCGCTATAGAAAATAATCTGGCTACGGACGCGGGCCAGAAATTATTGCTGGCGGGCCAACGGGCCCACGGGCTGCCTATTGCTGACCACTGCTTTAGGGGAACAATAGGGCCCTGCGCCTTAGTGGCTTGGGTCCTAATAATAATCCTTAAGGGACCAATAAGGCCCAGTGCCTTAGTGGCTTGGGCCCTAATATTAATAATTTTAAGAAAAGTAGGGCCCTGCACCTAAGTAGCTTGGGCCCTGAATAATGATATAAAGGAGGAAGAAGAAGAATCCTTAGAAAAAAAAATATGGCCCATAAATCCAAACTGAATGACACTTTGCAAGTACTTCCTTTCTCGGTAAGGTGAGATCACTCACAGGCTCAGATGGAAGACAGAATTTCAGGAGAGGGATTGAACAAAATAAGTCCAGGGTGGGGCAGGTGGTGTGATTCAGGGAATGGCCTTGAACAGGAACAGCCAAATGGAGATCCGGGCCACAGCCAGAATAGTGTGCCATGGAATAGTGTGCCATGTGTGCTGCTGGAGGGAGGAGCCTTCAGCATAGACTGAGAGCTGAATAAATGGAGTGACACTGAAGGTCTCTGAGGCCACGATAGAGCCACTGTGATGAACACCAAGAGTAGAGGCAGAGCCTGGGGAAGGACAGAGCCAAAGAGACATGTAGGGCTGGTGAGCCGGAGAGAACGTAGGATGGCCCAGAGTCTCCATCCATCCATCCATCTAACAATATTCCACTCTTTTCCCAAATCTTCTCTCACCCATTTTCTAAACAATTTTTGCAGTGGATTATACAGATTTATTTTATTTACTTAATTACTACATTTGTATCATTTACAAGTGGTAAAGCAGAAAAATGCTGTAGGACAGATACCTTTTTTAATTGATTTTAAAATCTATTTAATTTTTTTTATCTTTAATGTTTTTGCTTGTTAGACTTTGGTAAGGCACGTTGAGTTTATTTGTATAGTTTACTTCATATGCAGTAATTTAGTTTAATTTTCTCTACCAGGGCAATATTAAATTGATCCTTTCACATGCAAAAGATAAAATTAGCTGTTTTGACCTTTTACAACAAGTGTCAGTTGCTTAGGAGCATCAGGAGAACGTCACAAGGTCACCATGAAAGAGAAGTAATGACATATCTTCTTTTCTGTACTGTGACATACTGTAATTCCTAGTTAAATGGAATATAAAAAAATCAAATGTGTGGTGGGCTTAGATTTATATTCATTTTTTTTAATGAAACTATTGCATGTATGAATTGTTCACAATAAGATCAATAGCGTGTAGTTATGTACATTTTTATTTCATGCTGACTTTAACTCAGTGCAGTCAATATTAATGTTTTAGCTAAGATGACACGCAATTTTATTTTGTTTTTATATCAGGTATAATTCATGGGCAGTCAGCGAAGGCTGGTGGAGGTCCATCAGACATCCAGAGAACAAAAAGAGACCAGCAAGATTCCAGCAAACACACTCAGAACATAACTGGACAAGAGGTAGCCAACAGACTGTCCATTGACACAATCCCTGACAATATGACACAAATGATGGTGAGTTAATTATTGTTATAATTATTACTTTATAACTGTCACCATCCCGTATACAGGATTCCTACATTTTCTTCAATATATTACCATTAAATTCTTATCTAAGCATGACAAACTATATAACATTGGAAAGGTCCAAGACCCCTAAATAGATATTTTATCACGGTTTGTTGTTAAGAATTATGTAGAAGCAGTAATAGATTAATATATGACACCTGCAAACAAAGTGCACCTCAAAACATATACACCATAACAGGAGCTCTGACCTTTGACACAAAAATATATTTTTTTCATTATTTTCCTATCACATGTTTTAGTAATAATCATATATTATATATAATTTGAAAGCTTAAACCCTCAAAATTAATCCTGTGAAACCTGTTTTGAAATCGGACATTACGTTACCATAAGAGTGGTACTTTAAAATATTTTGGAAACCTCCTCCCCCTTAGTGGGAGGTGTCATATTCCAAATGTATTACGGTCTTCTAGAATATTTTAGAAGGCTCCTCCCCCTTAGTGGGACTTAGTGGGTTTTAAATATTGGATGGGGCTGAGATGAATGTATCTTGTGCCTCACGCTCACAAGCCAATATTCTCATCTGATTACATTGTATAAAACTTTCTGACCAAAATATCATTCAACATAATAGCCTACTGTCATGCTGCTGGACTGTCTGTGTGTGTTTCTCTCCCCATGTGCTCTCCCTGACTTAGTTTTCCCTTATGTTTGATTGTGTTATTTGGTTCAGTTGTGTCTTGTTAATTACCCTAATTTGCATTAATACTTATAGTGTAGTCTGTCCTGTGATTCTTTTTTCCGGTATTGTCTCAATGTTATGTGCTACGTGTCTCCTGCCTGTCCTGTGTTACCCAGTGTCTGGAATATTAAGGTGTGTTAAATGTAAGCTCCTTCATCTTCATGTTCCTCACTTCCACACAGTAGTTTGTTACACCTACTTCATAGATCACAGTCTTTCAATTAAGACACCTGCTATAAAAAATAATCACAAATGCTTTGCCATTATCAATAATTTGAAGGCAAATTGAATAATATTGTGACACTGACAGGTCAACTCTAAATTTACTTTGATATTCGATAAATTCTGCACATTTGTTTTGAGCCCAAACCAACTTGGATTTACAAAATTTCCTTTGCATGGCACTAATAGGTACGTGCAGAATAATATAACTTTCATAGCACAACATTCTGTTTTGGTATTATACATTTTATTATATTCAAGTTCAAGATGGCGGCGCACATTGTTGCAGTGGACTAGTGCTTCTCTAGTCGGTGCTTTATTCTGCGATTTGTGTACTTGTTGTTTCTCGTCCTATGGTCATTCTGTCGGGCGAATAACACCTATAGCCAGCACAATCTGCTTAGCATAGGAGTTTGTTATGAGCAGAATGTTACAACCAAGTTTTTCCATTCACATACGATCCTGGTGGATATAGCGAGGAGCCCGGGCTCTCTGTGGATTACCATCCCCGCAGAGAGTCAGGGGAGAGGAAGCAGAAGACAAGGTGTAGGGCCGGCACGCTAGCTAGACTACGGAGGCAGCCACACAGGCCTCTGCCTTCCAGCTCCTTTCTGATGAACGCCAGATCACTCGCCAATAAGATGGATGAACTGAGACTACAGGTTGCGACTAACAACATCGCAAAGGACAGCTTCATTCTGTTGATCACAGAGACCTGGCTTAAATCATTCATACCGGACTCTGCAATTGAGCTAGTATGCTGCACAGCGTCATGACAGGACAAGGCACTCCGGTAAGAGCAGGGGAGGGGGGTGTGTTTATGTCAATAACAACTGATAAACTAACACATTGACTGTAGATCCATTTACCTCCCTAGAGAGTTCACTGTGGTCATGATAACTGCTGTTTATATCCCACCGGATGCTAATGCTAACTCAGCTATCAGACTTTTAAATTGCAGTATAAGCAGTCAGCAGAACATGTATCCTGATGTCTGGGCAAAGGCATTCCTCTAGGAACTAATACGGGTTTGGCGGGTGTTCATTTTAAATTCTGTGACGGCTTATTTAGTGAATAAATTATACATAGTATTTAATGTGTAAAGTACATGTAAAACAAACTGGTAATATCATAGTGGTATCATGTACTGTGATTGAATGTCCCCGTGGAAACATAGACAACACACGCGATGTTCATCTAATATAGATCTTCATAGCTAGCAAACAATAGCCTTTTCACAGTTTGCCGATTTGCTTTGAATTGACTGTAGATCCAAAGCCACGCCTTCAACGCTCTTGATGTTACAACTCTGAGTGAGAACAGCTTCAGACACTCAGCACGTGCTGCAGGGAACTGAATGAATCATTCAAACTGATTTGTGAACCAATTCGCTGGTTTGCCAACTGGTTTGATCAAGCCTTTGAACAGAATTAACTCAAAATAATGAATCATTCGCGAATGGGCATCGTCATTGGGCAGAGAAATGTAGGTGCACGTTTGTAATAAATTAAAACATGTTTAACTTGTATAGCATTAAGATAAAGTAATGAGAGGAGCGTCGCCAACAGCAATGAAGTAAAAGTACTGTGTTCTCACTAAAACATGTACTTGAGTAAGGGTAAGATTACCCATTTTTAAATCCACTCAAAGTATTAGTTACCCAAAATATTTACTCAATTAAATGTAACTCGTTACTACCCACCTCTGGCTAGACCATTACCACACCTGGGCCAGTCGGACCACATGTCTCTCTTTTTAAATCCCTGCATATTCCCCCATCAGGAACACAATGACAAAGACTGTAAAAACTTGGCCTGAGGGTGCCTCTCAGCATTTACAGGACCGTTTTAACAGGACTAACTGGGATGTCTTTGAACATCCAGACCTGGAGGTGTTCACGGAGAGTGTTCTGTGTTACATTAAGAACTGTATAGACATCGTCACTGTGGACAAATGCATCCAGGTCTATCCCAACCAGAAGGCCTGGATGAACCATGATGTTTGGCGTCTGCTGAAGGAAAGGAACACCGCCTTCAGGTTTGGCAACAGGGCTCTCTACAGTGTGGCCTGAGCAAACCTGAAGAGAGACCAAGTTGGACTATAGGAGGAGGATCGAAGACCACCTCAACAGCAACAACAGCAGGCAGGTGTGGCAGGGAGTCAGGAATCTCACCAACTACAGGACTAAACTCTGGCAGAGGAGCTGAACTTTTGTGCTCGCTTCGAGATGGAGCAACCAGACACAGCCACACACCATCCTGCGGCACACAGCAACTTCACTCTCACAGTGGAGGAGGTTGAGGTGAGGCATACTTGAGGTGGGCCATAAACCCGAGAAAGGCTGCTGGACATGTGCTAAAGGGCTGTGCGGACCAACTGGCTAGAGTTTTTACCAGGATTGTCAACCTGTCCTTGTCCCAGTCCACAGTACCACCCTGCCTGCCTCCATCGTAGTTTCCCTGCCTGAGAAGCCCTAAATTAATAGTCTCAATGACTACCAGCCAGTTGCACCCCAGTGGTGATGAAGTGCTTTGAAAAACTGGTATAGTCACATCAGTTCGTTCTTTATACTGACCTTTGACCCATACCAGTTTGCATAAAGGACAAACAGATCCATGGAAGACGCCGTAGCCACAGCCCTCCAGAATGCGCTGCCCCACTTGGAGCAGAAGGGAAGCTATTGTCAAGTTATCTGGGAATTTCACACACCAGTATCTGTTCCTAACTCGAAAAGAACATCAGCCGTTCACGGGGGACACAGGGAACAACTCCAAATCAGTTTCTGCCTTTGTATTTTCAGAATTATGTCAGGTTTGACAATTACTCAGTTTGTTCAAGCAAATAGCATCAAGTTGAATTGGCTTACATTGGCTTGAATTAGGTGAATTAGGTTGAAAACCTTAGAAAAGAAATCAAAGAAAATAAAACATCATTTTTATGACATTCACTTAAATGAAATACAACACAATGAAAATAAAGATTTTTTTTTCTACTCAAAAGTGTCTCATTATTTGTTAATTTACATATTCAAGTTGTTTTCTTTAGTTATTAAGACATAACATTTCCATCTCTCATGAACTATTCAAATACATCAACGGTATAATTAACCGCGTAGCATTTATAACGAACACACAAACCGTTGAATTTCACACTTAAACAACCACAGTGTAACAAAAATCACAGTTTTCTTCCAAATTGCACATTATTATGATTAAATAATGCATATTTACATGACGATCAGTCCTTTATAATCCGAATGAGACATTGTCATACCATCAGTGTCCCTGAGATGACCAAGTGCTGATGTGTTTTCCCTCTCTGTGCTTTACTCACAATAGCTTTTAATCTAGCGCATATGTTGTCCTCAGACACACTTGTGCATTGCAGTCCGCTTTATTTCTCACTGGAACAATTGCATTTTTCATCTTTAACTGAACTTTTCTGCACGCATGCACTTGACATGTCAGTTTTTTCTCTTCTCCGTCCTCCTCATATATCCGGTACTTTCCGTCATTCTTCAGCACGTTCCGCCACTCTGCATTTTCCGTCAGACAATCGTCCCCACCGAATGATTTCAGCTCATTCATGAGTGAGTGATACTCATGCCCATGCATTCATTAAGCATAAATTTGCGATTTAGCTTCACACCTCCCACTTGAACTACTGGTTTTTGACCCAAGTTGTTCACATTTTCACTCTTCTACTTGTTTTCCAAGCTGTTCTTCTACAGGAATTAAGACGACTAACCATCTAACGTCTCAGTGGAGGATCGTTGGAGGGAATTTGGCAGTCAATTTTTTGGCAGCTCCTTTAGTTTTGTCTGTGACTATTGCTTTGTCATGCTTTACACCTGATACTGGGTAGCTTGTAAAGACTCTTAACATTTATGTCTCTGACAACACCTTTGTGATCAGCATTGACTTTGACCACTCTGCCTAACTTGTACTGACTTCTTAGTGCATTTTGGTCAGCTAACCAGACAACGTCCCCGACAGCAACTTTCGTGTGCCACTTGCTCCTCACAAACAAGTTTGGGCCTGCAAACTGACTCCATTTCTTCCAGAATTTGTTAACCTCTTCTTGAATGACTTTTAATCTTTTATAGGGATAGCCTACAAAATCGAAGTCACCTGGATCTCCTTTGGTCCAGATCTTCCCAACAAGAGAGAGTTGGGAGTGACATACTCAACTCAATCCTCTCTGCTCTGGGTCCTTGCGTCGATGAGTCTCTCGTTGGCCAGGTTGGCTGCCATATAGATGAAGGTTTGAAACTCGCCCCATGTGAAAATACCATCACCTCCCAAGTTCTGAAGGGCTCGCTTTACTATTCGAACAGTGGCATCTGCTGCCCTATTCCTATGAGGAGAACTTGCAGGATGGATTTTCCATACCCATTCAGTCCCATGTTTGGCAGCCTCTTCCTCTAGCTCAGATTCCTGCAACTTATCCAGGAACTTGTAGAGTTCTGTAAGAGCAGGTTTAGCTCCAATGAAATTTGAGCCCGGGTCAGACCATAATTTATTCGGATGACCCCCTCAGAGCCTTGGATCTTTGATAGGCTAGTAGGAAGCCTTCAGCAGACTGGTCACTCACAACGTCAGTGTGTATAGCTCTGGATGCCCTGCAGCAGTAAACAATTCCCCAGACTTTGAGTCGTACCCTTTTCCTCACCTCATCCTTAACTTCGTATGGGCCAAACAGGTCTAAGGTTGTGAATTCGAAGGGTATAGCTTGTCCCGCACTTTCTGGAGGAAGGTCGGCCATGATTTGATGACACCTTATAGCCCTTGCCTTTCTACAGATCGCGCAACTGTTTACTACTTTCTTGGCTAGTCTGCGACCCTTAATCACCCAAGCCTTCTTCCTCATTCTGAGAAGCGTTCCTGCCACCTCCTCGTGACTTACATTGTGGGCTTCTTGGGCTAATAACATAGACACCCATGCATTGAAAGGTAATATTGGAACTGCAACCTCTTCTTCATTAAAGATCTGGATTCTGCCGCCACAGACTAAGAGTCCTGAGTCTTCTCTATTCACAGCCAGTCTACTAAGTGTAGTGTCAGGAAAAGTCGACCCTCTTGAGCTGCTAGAAAGAGCCCTTTCAGCGCATCTTCTTGTTCTTTTATGGTCAGTACAGTCTTTTTGGTTTCATTTTCTGACACCAGTTTGTGATTTCCATCCTTTGGGTTCTGATTTCTGAATTCTAACCACTTGTTTATACCACGCCACACCCAGCCGATGACTCTGACTAGTTTGGTTAAGTTACTTAACTTTTTCTCATCCACTAGTTTCTTAATAACTAAGTCACCAGGTGTTCCTCTAGGTAAATTTGGTTCCTTTGCATTCTCACAGATGCCATATCTGAAACAATGTTGACCGAGTCTCCTCTACCCTCAAGGCTTTCTTGTTTGAGCTCTTGTCAGAACTGCTGAGAACGTCTTCCTTTGAAGTTTATTAACATTTTCCTTGGCATCACCAGCAAACCTCGGCAGCTGATTTCTTTGGCCATTCCTCCACTGGATGTCTGAGGAATTGTTGTCCCTTCTGCCATTCAGACCCTTCAGCAAGATCTTCAGGAGTGCCCCCCCTAGTGATGATGTCTGCGATATTGACGTCTCCTGGTATCCACCACAAGTCGCTGACTGACCCCGACTTTTGGATTTCTCCAACTCTATTTGCAAAGAATGTCTGGTACCCATAGCTATCACGTTGAATGGCCCCTAGCACAGTTTGACTGTCTACCTGGTGGAACCAGCCTTCAACTTCCATCCGTCCATGCTTTTCAAAGTGCGTCCTGAGACGTACAGCAAAAACTGCACCACAGATCTCAGCCTTCACAGCATCTCCTTTCTGGTCTAGCGGTGTCAACTTGGCCTTGGACTTGACTAGTCTTACGTATATCCCCTGATCCGTGTTCCACATTAGGTACAATACAGCTCCATAGGTTTCCATACAATACAGCTCACTACCATCTGAGAAAGTGATTCCCCAAGGTTTTCCTATCCAGCCAGTTGGTGTGAGACTTCTGTGGAACTTGACTTGACTAAGCTGCACATACTCCTCAAACAGTCTGATGGCTTTCCCCCTGAGGTTCTCAGAAAGTGGTTTGTCCCATGTCTCCCGGCTTAAGTTTCCATTACCTGTCTCCTAGAACGCTTTCCTGACTAGAATTGCACCCTTTTTGTTTGGCTGGTGTGACAAGACCAATTGGATCATAGAGCCCAGCAACCTGGCTTAGCAGATGCCTCCTGGACAAAGGGTTTGGTGTCTTCAATTTCACCTCACTTCTCAAGAGGTTCTGACCCGTTCTTATCATCTTTTTCCTTACTGAGAAGTTGACAGAAGCCACAATATACAGCTTGTCCTCTTTTACCAAGTATCCTGTGCCTAAAGCCTTGTTGTCTTCGTATCTTAGCTGGTTTGGGAGAACGATTGTTTTAGCTTGAGAGATTGATTCCTCAGGACCTTGAGTTGGAGCACCCACCTCACTCCTCCCACTTTGCCCTGACCGAACTCATGGCTTGAGTGCAAATCCGCCAGCTGTTAGAATCTCTTCAAGCCCGTTTATTATCTCATTTAGTCTCTCTTGGTTATTGTGGGATGTAAGGATGTCATCCACGTAACTGTCCTCCTCAAGGACCCTACACTCCTTTCAAATGAGCAAACCTTGCCAGTCTTGCCGTCTCACACATAGCTAACTGTGCAATGCATCCAGCAGGGCGATCTCCGATGTTAACTCTTGTGATAGCGTACTCGCCTATTTCTTCCATCTCTCCAAAGGAATTTGTGAAGGTGCACTTCACACTCCTCCAGCCACACAGAGTTATACATCTTTTGTATATATCCAAGAGCAGCAAAGACTCCCTTCCTGAATCTAAGCAGAACTGCTCTGATTGGGTTGAGAACATCTGGTCCCTTTAACAGAATATCATTCATACTTAATCCCTTGAATTGTTGGTTACTATTCCAGAAAAGTTGCACTGGAGTGGTAGTTTAGTGTGGATTCGGTGCTACCAGGTGGCTAACATACCAAACAGGTCCATTCCATCTCTCAATCACTTCCTTGGTAAGCTTTGTAGCTGCTCCCCTTTCTACCATGTCATGAACTTGAGCTGCGTAAATGCCCTGCCACTCAGGCACCCTCTTTCGTTGCTTCTCTGTTCTAAGGAATGCAGTTTGTACTTCACTTCTGTTATATGGAAGTGTAGCTGGGTCCTGAATCCATGGATACTTTGTATCCCAGTGTGGAGCTGTGCTGTGGGAATCCTCTTCAACATAGATGAGACACTCTCTTATGATCTCTAGTTCCCTTTCATCTGCTAGGGTAATTTCTTTCCCTCCAGGCTGACAATTTCCACAGCGGCAAACCTCTACACTTTGGCTCACACGCTGCGCCAATACTGTCCACCATATCAAACAGATCTGGGTGTGCTCCAGCCACTGTTTTCCCCAGCGGGCTGTCCACAAGACAAGATCTCCCATTATTCTAACTCTTTGCGGCGCAAGTCTGCCCTCTCGATGGCTGATAAGGAGATACATTTTTCCAGGTCTTTTCAGTTCACCAATGTCTATTTCTGGAAAGAATCTTTTAAGTTTCTCTGGACTTACGATTCTATGAACTTTGGCAATTTATTCCAAGCCATAGCAGACCAACTGGTGAGCACTTTAATTTTGTTGTACATGTTACTATGACAATACAGATTTTAAACTATGTTTTATAATAAATTGTACAACTTTAAAGGGATAGTTCACCCAAAAATGTAAAATTATGTCATTAATTACCCGCCCTCATGTCGTTCCAAACCCGTAAGACCATTTTTAGAAAACAAATTAAGATTTTTAATGGAATCTGAGAGCTCTTTGACCCTCCCAAAGACAGCAAGTGTCCTTATACGATAAAGGTCCCTGAAATGTAGCAAGGACATCTGTAAAATAAGTGAAGTGACGTGTGGCAACCCATACTCTGAATTTTTGAATTCACACACAGACCGTGAACACAAACCCGGAGCACTGGGCAGCCAATGCTGCGGCACCCGGGGAGCAGTTGGGGGTTCGGTGCCTTGCTCAATGGTCTCACCTTGTGGTATTGAGGGTGGAGAGAATGCTGGATATTCACTCCCCCCTCCTACAATCCTTGCCAGACCTGAGACACGAACCCGCAACTTTCGTGTTTCAAGTCTGACTCCCTATCCATTAGGCCATGACTGCCACATAATCCATGTGACATCAGGGGTTCTACTATAATTTTACGAAGCTACAAGAATACTTTGTGCGCAAAATAATAAAAAAATAATAGAATACTTTATTCAACAATTCTTCTCCTCCATGTCACCCTAGCACCATTTGGGAGAGAATCCATTGAACTTAAACAGCATATGCTGTTCTGTGTCAGCTGCATCACTGGGATACGTTGTTTTCATTTAGATCAAAGCGAAAACAACGTAGAAGACATATCTGTGTGGCGCAGCTGGCACCGAACTGCACACGCCGTTTACATTCAGGGAGGGTCAGAGAGCTCTCAGATTCCATTTAAAATATGTTAATTTGTATTCCGAAGATGTACAGAGGTTTGGAACGACATGAGGGTGAGTAATTAATGACATAATTTTCATTTTTGGTTGAGATAAATGGATGTATGTAATGCTCTAAATCCATTCAACTCAGATATGACTAAAACGTCTTCATCGAAAACTTGCATGATTTATGAAGTAGGCTATAATGTTGCATAATATTTGGGCGAGCAGAATTTTTACGAGAAAATGTAATTCAAGTGTCATAAAATGTAATGAGATGAGACTATAGCCTTGTTTGCATGAGTCACAAGTTAACACAAGCACAGCCTATTTCCTATCACACACACACACACACACACATAGATCAAATTTAGAGAACAACCTATAACTACTTGATTTTTAAGAGTATTTTCTCACTTTAAGTTATTTTGTTTATTATTTTATTTCAAAATACAACTAAAGCACAATAATACTATTATTACTATTATTAATTGTTTTTATAGTTACATTAAATGGGTCACACTATGTGAAGTGTGAGCTCTAAAACTAATTTCCAGTTTCCCTCATGAAAACCAGACCAAAACAACGTATGTGCACCCCTGTTTACAGAGCCGATCCTCGATATACGCAAAGTATGCATGTTGGGTTGGGCCTCCGAAACGGCCCCCTTCCTCAGAAAAATTATTTAATTTCAGTTTATTGTTTTAATTTATGAAAACATGGATGTTCATTTAATGCAGTGCACTGTCGCCCTTTCAAAGTAACATCCTAATCATGTAATGTAATCGTATACAGTCTCCATGCCTTTCTTGCTCGATTCTAAAAAACAAGTTCAAAGCACTGAGCTGCGGTTTCTATATGGTGAAATCTATGCAGTGATTTATTTGTACATTTGATTACTTTAATCAATTTCTGTATATTAGGTTATCATGGGCTAATTGTTAGATTTTTTGTATATTTTGTTATGTTGTATTGTATTATGTTGCTACTGTTTGTAATGTTCTTCCTATTTAGTTTTTGCTGACTTTGTTAACTCACTATTGTTTTGACAGTGAAACTGCTCTGAAAGAACATGTTAAGGAGTTGGGGAGAATTTTGGGGCCCCAACAAAGTTTTGCTTTGGGCCACCAGAAGTCTAGAATTGGCACTGCCTGTGTGCATTTATGCAGTAACATTTAGTAATTTTGCAGACACTTTTATCCAAAGCAACTTAAAAATGAGGACAATGGAAGCAATCAAAATCAACAAAAGAGCAATGATATGCAAGTGCCATGACAAGTCTCAGTTAGCCTGACACGTTACATGTAGTAAGGTGTTATTGTTTGTTTGTTTTTTTAATTATGTAATAAATAAAAAACAAACAGATTGAATAGAGAACTAACAGAGCAAATTAGTGTTAGAGACCTTCTTTTGCTTTTTGTTAATTGTATAAAAAAAAAAAATACCCCACTGTAGCACATTAGATCAAAAGGGAAATATTTATAATTAGTTATAACTGGTAAGATCTTAGAATTAACTGTAACAAATGTAGTACATTATTACAATTAAGCTATTGTTTCAGCTCCGGGAATTAATGTATTAAAGATTAAATATTGCTTTGATTAAAGTAATATTGATATTTAACTTATGATCATATCGTGTTAACGACTCGTCCAGCGACCATTAACATCTGTAAGTTATATCTTTATCAATCTCGCTTCTCTTGCCTCGTGGCCAACGAACAATGAAACGAGATTAATAATCTTTCTCAACTTTTGAGCGAGGTAACGTTATCTTTTTGGCAGTATAAGGTTAAAATATTAAAAAAATCACATCCCCAGAGACAATACTTAATAAAATGAAACAAGGTTTATTTATTCTACTGCTATTCTAACATACATGATCTAAACTATTAAAAACACAACATGCACACACACACATACATACAGATGTTTTGCGGGTAACTTCAGAAAGTTAAAATAGCCCTCTTAGCTATTTTAAAACTTAAACCAAACGGAAGGATCACGACAAATGACTATGCTTTGTTACTGCGTTCAGATCGATTTACCAGTTCAGTTAGAAATAGAGACTCTGTTTATAATACTTGCTTTATGTTGGTTAAGCAGGTTGGGTCTTTGTCTCGTTTCCACGTGTGTTTCCACGTGTTTCTTCGATCCTTTGTTCCGTTCCACGTGTTGCTCTGGGAATCTCCGCTGCTGTTGTGTGACGTCACTGGGGAAGCCGTGTTGGGGCCCGGGGCTGTTTGATGTTGGTTCTGCGAGGTTATGGCTTTTACAAAGTCTTGGATTTGCCTCGATAGTTTGTATCAGCCGGTGTTAAGGCAAGAGTCCAGCGGACCGGCTTCCGGGTCGTCCTTGCGTGAGTTGGAGAGCGATGAAAAGGAGAAGCAAGAGAGAACGTTTTGAGCACTGGCGCCTTGTTTTTAAACAGTCCGATATAGACCCGCCCACAGGCGGCTGTTCGAATCAGTGTGTCCGTGTGGGGCGGAATCACATTATGATGTTAAAGTTTAACGGTCATCCACACCACTTATTACTTACGACGCCAGCTTCTTTTAGAGACTAAACACTCTGCATTTGGAATACAATGGTACATATACTACAGTTTAAGGCACAGATTAAATAGCATTCCACATTCTAAATAATTCACATCCACCTATGAAAGGCAGAGTACAACATTAATATCTATATTGTTTCTTGAGTAGATGGTTTTAATAGTCATGAAATGAATGAATTTCTTTTTGCATGCAGGAACACGCGAGTTTCGGTGTTCCCTGTGAGAAGAGAAACATAAAAGTAATTTGCTTTGTTCTGTGACCAAAAGTTCTGTGACCAAAATAAATCGTACGCTTTTGCATTGATGAGGGGGGAGGGGCTTTATAGAGACGCCGCATCTTTAGCCGGCACCTGGGGTAGCTGGGGTAGTAACAGTTGACTTCCTGCCGACGTGGGATTACACATCCCCCTTTGGCTCGGTGATGTTCCCGATGGAACCTTGGCGGGCACTGGAACAAGAGGCAGGGAGAACAGGCACAAACAAGAAACAAACATCATCTCTATCACTGACTGAATCCTGGTGCTGGGTAATTTGGGAAGGAACAGGTTAGAAACTTGAAGACATAGGAATGCATTGTTTGGGATTATTGACAATTGGGTTGTTTTGACTGGTTAATTGTCAGAGGTTCGACGAGGCGGTATAGGCATGATCTCAATCAGGTTGGTCAAATTCTCGGGTTCGGGTTCTTGGTCGGGTCTACCACGTCGGAAAAGGCGCGGGACGCCTGACGTGCATCTGTTGAGAGATTCTTGAACGGCGTTCACTCACTTGTGTAGGAGGAAGGTCAATGTCAAAGTCACAGCATATCCTATGGTAGTAGAGATACAACGCGCTGTGTCAGCGGCAGACCAAGACAGAATAATTGGCGCGCCGGAGGGCGGAAGGCGAGCGATAGCTTCTAAAGCTGTGTCGGTGTCAAACCAATAAGAGATTTCGAATTCAGCCTGATACTCATTGTCGGTAAGGTGATACAATGCTAACTCGTCAATATGGAGGATCGAGCCCTTCGGGACAGTGATCCATAAAGTTTGGTTGAGAAAACTAATGCGCGTGGCGGTGTCGTGTTGATCATATGTGAGGGTAGCTGTTCGTGCTGGGGTATTGACCAGCCATCGGTTTCCGATGATTTCGGCTTGCGTTACCTCAACTTGAGAATGTGGTGTTGCTTCGGCGGGGCAGCTAGTGTCGGGTCTAATGGATTCTAAGCCGCAGATGCCCTCTGTATTATCGCGTACGAAGGGTTTACTCGGGCAGAGGAAGTGAATGTCTTTAGTGAGCATACACATCTTTAGGTTTGGGGCCAGATACAAATACTCGTTGTTATCGTGATACGCAATGACTTCAGGAGTGTGGATTTTGACATAGGTGTTCCCTTGCCAAAATCCCACATTCACAACGTCTTTAAGCCGGTAAATATTAACGTCGACAATGGGCAAACTGAAAAGAAACACCAAGTCACCTGTTTCCAGGCTTGCGTATATGGGATTAGCGCTACCGGGAAAGGGGCGAGATGGGTTTGGATGAGACTAGCAACTACAGTGACGGCAACTACAGTGGCCGAAGTTACGACGTTTGGACAAGGATAAGAAGCATCACATAGCATGGAATCCTATCCATAGCTAAGTTGTCGATCAAGGAACTTACATTGCGTATCATGTCGTTCATGATTTTGGCGGGTGGCCTCGATCGGTTGACAACGGTTCTCACAACGAGTTACAACGACTTTACTGACGGAAGTCGATCTCAATTTCAGGACCTGGATTCAAGGATTGGTTAAGGGGGTTCAAAGTGAGAGAGAGGAAAGGAAAAACAAAAAGTGAGACAAAAGAGAAAGAAACCAAAAAAAAAAAAAAAGAAGACAAATTGAGAGTAACTCCTCTCTACTAGAGATTGGTCCTAGCAGTGCTAGGAGAGAATATGGGTTGTGTCTAAGCATGGTTGCTATATGTTTTCCTAAAATGACAATACTTATGCTTGTGTGGTGTAGAGCATATGGTTGTCGGTCTGTGTCAGTGGGTTTGATCTTCCCCCTTTTCATGTTGGTGGTTTGATTTGCCAGTTGGAACTGGCAACACATCATGGTGCATCGTGTGTGTGTGTCAGCATAATCCCCCTCTGGCCGTGAGGTACTACGAGCTTTGGCGCAGTGAGTGGCTCAGGGACATGCGTGAGGACACCATCTTGCAGATGCAGCATGTTCAAGGTTCAAGGTTCTTTATTATTTGTCACATACACAATCATACAGGGTATAATAGGTAGTGAAATGTTATTCAGGACAGGTCCGCTCAATGGAAAGTGCAAAAAAATAATAATAATAAAATAAAAATAACATAAAAGCAATAAAAACTATGAAACAAAACACGAGAGAGTATATATATATATAAATATGGTGAGAATGAAATAAGAAACAAATAATGAAAAAAAAAAATGTGCAATGAGATAAAGTGTGCAGTGCAAGAGAGTGTGCAAATAGGTTGTACCGGGAATGTGCACATAGCAGCAGTGTGGGTGATGGGTAATAATGGATGTGTTACAGTTTACAAGTTGAGTCCTGTGGATGTTATGATGTTATGAGACTGAGTTTAGGAGCCTGATGGCCTGGGGGAAGAAACTCCTCCTCAGTCTTTCAGTTTTTACCAACATGCTCCTGTAGCGCCTGCCAGATGGCAGTAAAATGAAAAGGTGGTTACCGGGGTGATTCGAGTCCTTGATGATTTTAGCAGCTCTGCTTTTACAGCGTTTGAGGTAGATGTCCTGCAGAGAGGGGAGAGCAGACCCTGAGATGCGCTCAGCTAAGCGCACGACTCTCTGTAGAGCTTTGCAGTCCTGGTTTGAGGAATTACCATACCACACTGAGATGCAGAGTCAGAACACTTTCTATGGCCCCTGAATAGAAAGTTTTCAGGATAGCTGGTGAGACCCTGAATTTCCTCAGCTGTCGCAGATGGTACAGCCTTTGCCTGGCTTTCTTCACCTGTGTTTGGATGTGTGCAGTCCATGTCAGGTCCTCGGAGATGTTTACACCGAGGTACTTGAAGCTGCTCACCCTCTCCACAGGGGTCCCGCTGATCATAAGAGGAGTGTAGGGCTGCTGCTGTCTCTTCCTGAAGTCTATAATCAGCTCTTTGGTTTTGCTCACGTTCAGAGAGAGACAGTTGTCCTGGCACCATGATGTAAGTCTCTCCACCTCATCCAAGTATGCGGCCTCATCATTGTTGGAAACGAGGCCCAGAACCACAGTATCGTCAGCAAATTTAACAATGGAAGTGGAGCTGTGTGAGGACACGCAGTCGTGGGTGTATAGAGAGTATAGCAGGGGGTTCAGGACACAACCCTGTGGGGCTCCTACGTTCAGGGTGATGGAGTTGGAGGTGAACTGGCCGACTTTCACCACTTGTGGTCTGGCGGTGAGGAAATCTTGAATCCAGTCACAGAGTGAAGTGTTTAGGCCGAGGTCTGATAGTTTGACAGCTAGCTTGGTGGGGACTATAGTGTTGAAAGCTGAGCTATAGTCGATGAATAGCAGCCTGGCATAGTTGCCATTTTTGCTGTCGATGTGAGTGAGGGAGGAGTGCAGTACCTGGGAGATGGCATCATCAGTAGACCTATTTGGCCGATAGGCAAACTGAAGAGGGTCCAAGGTAGCAGGGATGGAGGAGCAAATGTGTTTCTTTAAAAGTCTCTCAAAAACCTTCATGACTGTCGATGTGAGGGCAACTGGACGATAGTCATTCAGGCAAGAGGGTTTACTGTTCTTAGGCACAGGGATGATGACAGATTTTTTTAAAGGAGGTGGGAACAACAGAGGTAGCAAGGGACTCATTAAAGATGGAAGTAAACAAACCAGCGAGCTGATCAGCACAGGACCTCAGAACGCGGCCAGTAATCCCATCAGGTCCAGCTGCTTTCCTGACGTTCACTCTCTTTAGTTCCCTCCGAACGTCATCCTCTGAAAAAGTGATAGCAAAAACATCGCTGCTCTGTCTGCTGCTTTCTGACGTGCCGATCGGCAGAATCGCGCCGCCATTAACGTTACATTCAAAGCGGCCATAGAAAGTGTTTAGCTCCTCGGCCAGCAGCGGATCTGCTCTCACCTCCGCGGAAGAATTATTTCCAGATGAACAGATGGTCTTCAGTCCCTGTCACATGCGTCGAGAGTCATTGAGCTGGAAATGTGACTCAATTCTCTCCCTGTACTGGCGCTTAGCGGCTCTTATTGCACGCCGGAGAGCATAACACGATGTTTTGTATTCGCTCATGTTCCCCGACAAAAGACCAGCATTGTATGCGGCAGTGCGATGGTTAACCGCATCACGGATTGATCTGTCCACCCACGGTTTCTGATTGGAGAATGTCCTTATTGTTACTGTTTCAGTGGCTTGCTCGGTTAGCGTGTTGATAAAGCTTACTGTTACATCCGTGAATTCGCTGACGTCAGCTGAACTCGCCCGGAACATGTCCCAGTCGACGTCATCAAGAGACGCCTGTAGCGTAGCTTCGGAGTGGGAGGACCAGCGCGTCACTTCCCTCTCCACCGGCGGTTCGCGAGCGATCCGTTGTTTATATTCCGGTGTGAGAAATATGGCCGCGTGGTCTGATTTGCCAAAAGCCGGCAGGGAACGAGCTTTGTAGGCATTCTTAAACTGGGTGTAGCAATGATCCAGTGTATTCTGTCCTCTAGTTGGGCAGGATATATGTTGGTGAAAGTTTGGCATGACTTTTTTGAGGTTGGCTTTGTTAAAATCCCCAGCGATGATGGAGGCAGCGTCAGGGTGCTTGTTGATGTAGCCGCTGAGCTCGTTGTGAAGTTTGGATAAAGCCACGCTAGTATCTGCTTGTGGTGGGATATATACGGCAGTGATGATGATCGATGTAAACTCCCGGGGGAGGTAGAATGGGCGGCAGATAATGGAGAGATGTTCCAGATGAGCCGAGCAGGAACGCGACAGAATGGAGATATTCCTGGGGTCACACCATTTCTTGTTGATCATGAAACACACTCCACCACCTTTGGTTTTTCCAGCCTCGGCTGTTCTGTCCATCCGTAAAACAGAAAAGTTATCAGACGGCATTACAGCGTTGTCCGGGACCGAGGGAGTGAGCCATGTTTCGGTCAAACACAGGATGTTACAGTCTCTAATGTCCCATTGGAAACTAATCCTGGCTCTAAGATCGTCCATCTTATTCTCCAAGGATTGGACATTAGCGAGCAGAATACTCGGTAGAGGAGGACTGTGAGCCCTTTTCCTCAGTCTGTTGCGTATTCCAGCGCGTCTGAATTGTATCGATTCCTCGATTTATAAAAAATCGAATTGTGGCAAAACATTAAATTCGAATGAATCGATACAATCTGATAAATCGCCCAGCCATTGCCACAGTGTTTGCTTATTTTTTACTTTATTTACATTGTGTAATTTATTTTATTTTACATCCAGTTGTATTCCGTGCCTCCAGGTTTTATTCGTTTTGCTCTTATTCGTTCTTTTTCTTATTCATTTGGTGCCACGGCGTTTGATGATTGTCAGTGTTTTATTTTTTTTACATTTAAACATTTTGCAAGTTTGTAATTTTATATTAGGCTTATAGCATGGTAATGGTGTATTTTTATTCGTTTTGTTAATTAAAGTCCCATGTTTATTGCAGAAAATGTGTCGTTGTAAGTTATAGATAAGCAATTGACCTGAAATGAAAGTGAAAGCAAAATGTGCACGGGCATTAATAAGGTATTTAAAAGCGAAGGAAAATGAGAGGGAAAACTCCAACGAACTGAAAACCAAACTGTATTATGCAACTTGCCGACAGCGTGTCTGTGGCCAAAATAAAGATTATTTATGCCTCCACGCAGCGCGCACACTCAGAGCCAGGCGCACACTCATATGACGCAGCTGTGCATTTAACAGGCGACCAATGACAATGCCCGTTCTAGATGGAGTTAAACTAATGGCAATTACATTGCCCATTTGCGGAACAAGCAAGCCAGATTAATGGTTTTGTTTTGAAAGAGAAAAAAAACATATATTGCTGGACTCGGTCGAGACCAACTTGAACATTTGGCGAGTCCGATGACCAAGTCCGAAAAAAAGTCAGAGTCCAAATACCAACGAGTCCAAGACAAGTCCGAGACGATAGAAAAACGTCTCGAGTCCGGACTCGAGTACTACAGCCCTACATTCTAGATAAAGTTTGAATGGAGTAAAGCGTGTTTATGCTATTAAGAAAGTGTAGACTATAATTTGGCCAAAGAATAACTTTTGTTTTGAATAATTAAATGTTCATTTAAAAGCAGCCTATTATCATTGTATTAGCCTGGTACCGTTACCCCTTACGGCTCCGATGACGTTTTGTTCTGTCCTCAATGCTGTGCCAAATCACACTACATTTACATTTACATTTAGTCATTTAGCAGACGCTTTTATCCAAAGCGACTTACAATTGGGGAGTACATAAAGCGATTAATCTTGAATAGGCAAACATACAGAGGAAGTGCCAATAACACCAAGTCTCAGGCATTGTTCAAATAAGTACAAGCTAGCAAGGGAAGGAGAGAAAGATAAAGAGAAAGATGAAGATTTTGAAAAAAGTGAAATATTTTTTTTTTTTTTTTAAGTAGTCAAGTAGAGTTGAAAGAGATGAGTTTTCAGTTGTTGCTTGAAATTTGACAGGGATCCAGCATTCCGGATGGGGGTGGGAAGATCATTCCACCAGCCAGGAATGGTGAAAGAGAATGTTCTGGAGAGTGATTTTGAGCCTCTCTGTGATGGTACCACAAGGCGTCGCTCACTAGCAGATCTCAGACTTCTGGAGGGGATGTAAATTCGTAATAGTGAGTGGAAGTAGGCGGGTGCTGAGCCTGTGGTTGTTCTATATGCAAGCATCAGTGTCTTGAACTGGATGCGAGCTGCAACTGGTAGCCAGTGCAAGGAGACAAAGAGAGGTGTAACATGGGCTCTTTTGGGCTCGTTGAAGACCAGTCGTGCCGCTGCATTCTGAATCATTTGTAGAGGTTTGATTGTGTTTGATGGGAGTCCAGCTAGAAGAGCATTGCAGTAGTCCAGTCTAGAAATGACAAGGGCCTGGACAAGAAGTTGTGCAGCATGCTCTGTCAGAAAGGGCCTGATCTTTCTGATGTTGTGCAATGCAAACCTGCAAGATCGAGCAGTCTTTGCAATGTGCTCGTTGAAGGTCAGCTGGCCATCGAAGATTACACCAAGATTTCTGACCGAAGCTGATGGGGTAATTGTTGATGAACCTAACTGAATCGTGAAATCATGCTGTAGAGTTGGAGTTGCAGGGAAGACAAGAAGCTCAGTCTTTGCCAGGTTGAGCTGTAGATGGTGTTCTTTCATCCATGCCGAGATGTCCGCCAGGCAGTCTGAGATCCGTGCAGCTACCGTTAGATCATCTGGTCGAAATGAGAGATAGAGCTGTGTGTCATCAGCATAGAAATGGTAGGAGAAGCCATGTGCCTGTATGATGGGAGCCAGTGATGTAGTGTATGTGGAGAAGAGGAGGGGTCCAAGAACCGATCCCTGGGGAACCCCAGTGACCAATTTATGTGCTTTGGATACCTCCCCTCCCCAGGCCACCCTGAAAGACCGACCAGTGAGATTCAAACCAGCGAAGTGGAATCCTAGTGATATCCAGTGATTAGAGGGTGGACAGGAGGATCTGATGATTGACAGTGTCAAAAGCAACAGACAGATTCAGCAGAATAAGGACTGATGAGTTGGAATCGGCTTTTTCAATTCGCAGGGCTTCAGTGACCGAGAGTAGCGCAGTCTCAGTTGAATGGCCACTCCTGAAACCTGACTGTTTAGCGTCCAGTTTGTTGTTCTGTGAAAGAAACAATGAGACCTGCTTGAAGACAACTCGTTTGAGTGTTTTGGCAATGAATAGAAGGAGAGAGACAGGTCTGTAGTTTTCTAAAAGAGAAGTGTTTAATGTAGGTTTTTTGAGCAGTGGTGTTACCTGAGCCTGCTTGAATTGCAGTGAGGAAGATGCCTGTGAGGAGAGATGTGTTGATAATGTGTGTGAGTGCTGGTAAGAGTGCGGGAGAGATTGCTTGGAGAAGGTGTGAGGGGATAGGGTCTAGAGGACATGTTGTAGGATGGCTGGAGAGGAGAAGTTTGGATACTTCCGCCTCAGTGAGGGGACAGAAGGAGAAGATGGGAGTTTGAGCAGTGGATCTAGTTGGTTGGGGGTCCTGTGTGAGTGGAGGTGAAAACTGACTACTGATTGTTTTAGTTTTGTTTGTAAAAAAAGTTGCAAAGTCATCAGCTGTTATAGACGTGGTGGGAGGTGGTGAAGGGGGACAGAGGAGATAATTAAATGTTCTGAAGAGATTACGCATATCTGGAACATTGTTGATCTTGTTATGGAAATGTGACGATTTGGCAGTGTGGACTTCAGCGGAGAAAGATGAAAGAAGCGATTGATACATACTCAGGTCCGACGGCTCGTTTGATTTTCGCCATTTTCTCTCTGCCGCTCGGAGTCTGGTCCGATGTTCACGAAGAACATCAGATAACCAGGGCTTCACTAGGAGCGAAGCAACTGGATTTGCGAGACCATGAGATTCTGGCTTGCTTCTGAAATGTGCCGCAGTATGACTGGTGTAATATATACATATCTATGGGTATAAAAACAAGCATTGACTTGACTAAGAGCGACCGTGATCAGCTCCGGTGGCCGCGTTGGTGCCGTAATGTGCAGCAGACGTGATGCGCAGATCAGCTCTGACATCACTGAATCTGCTGTTAAAAATGAACCATCCATTCATATCATCGTACAAAAGTAAGAATTAGTCTAATTAGAATCATTGTAATGTGACAATCGGGTGCGGGTTGGGTCGGTTATCTAAATCGGAGAAAAATATAGGCGGATAATCTATTTGAAGCAGCGGATTCGGGTGATGTTTGAGCTCATCCGCGCATCTCTACCGTCCACCGAGCAGACAATATAATAATTTATCAATTCTAGGAAATATTATTTTCCTGGACAAGGAAGAACTGCTTTCCTACTTTATGCAGTTCTAGCAGTCGTTTAGCATGTAGCAAGGATCAACTTTCAGTGACTCCGAATTGAGAGCAGCATACAGAGACAATATATTGTGAATATAAGGGATTTAATAAATGAAACTGTAGTTAACATTTAACTAAAATAAGCAAAACAGAATGAAGGAAAGTAAGACAAGAGAGAAAAGAACAAAAGAATGACAGTATGCCTGTGGACTCACTCCCCAATTCAGGCCTGAGTCAATCGGGCCAGATGCGGTGGCCAGTAGCGAGCCGACACTGCCGCATCCGAGTTGGAATCGGCCTGACTCTAAAGTGCACATTATACGTAATACATCAATTACATGATCTAACATATCTATAACCGTATCATTATGATGAATGCAATTTTTAAGTCCATTTAAAAAAACTCACTTGATCACGTTGGCATGAAGCAAATATATTTACCAAACTATGCAATTACAGCCTAAAACTACAAAAAAGAACAGAAGTTGTTATACAGAAAGTGCATAGCTATAAAACATCACATTTTGCTAAATTACCCTTGTATCTACTTATACATGGGTTATAAAATGTTATAAGTAAACATTAAACACTCGGGTAACAGTATACCTTACATGAACTAACAATGGCAAATAATTCTAAAGCATATATTAACATTAGTTGATGTTAATTTCAACATTTACTAATGCATTATTAAAACCAAAAGTTGTATCAGTTAACATTAATGGATCTGAGCTAACATGAACTAACAAAGAATAGTTGTTTTTATTATTATTATTAACAAACATTGACAAAGATTAAAACATTTACTAATGATACCTTATTGTAAGAGTTTTGAAAAACAAATCTGTAAATGGCAAAGTTTTGAAATGAAACATTTTGTACTTTTATCGAATTATCTAATCATTACCATGGATAATTTTAGAATAAAACAATGATTACTGTTCCGTGGTTGTTGCTCATTTTCAAATCGCCCAGGTTTTATGATTGTGGTGGTATAAGTGTGTTTTTCCGCATCTTAATTTGGTGATATCTGTTTGGGAGCTTTCATTTTTGCACCTGTAAACAGCTAAAAATTTACAAGAATCTATTACTAAAGGTCCAACATAATGCGCCAAACTGAATAAAATTAAATATATTCTACCTGTTGTTTGACAGACTATTTACAGCACTAACTGCAATGACAGCACAATAAGCAGTGTTGGGGGTAACGCGAGTTACGTTAATAATATTACTTTTTTCAAGTAACTAGTAAAGTAACGCATTACTTTTTAATTTACTAGAAAATATCTGAGTTACTTTTTTTCTATTTATTGACTGACAGTGCGCTGTGTGAACATGATCTTACTGTAGTTCTAATCTAGACTAAATGTGAATGTGTATTAATTCATCCCACTGAATCAACAGATTCAGTATTCGTCAAAATTAATTAAAACAGTGAAATGCAAACTCAGAATATAACGCAAGCCTGCAATAATTAAATATGTTAAATAACACAAATATGTCTAATCTCATTTTATTAACCAATGTGTTTGCTGCTGACCTTTGATGATCCAGTTCAACCATACTAATAAGCAAAAATGACTTTAGATAAACTAACAATTGTGCTTTGTTGTTTTATTATTTATTGCTGAAGAGTGTTGAACTTATTCTACAGTATTCTACTGTACAGACGTGAATTTACTTTTCCTTTACACTTTTTGGTGTGAAAGGGCTTCTTTGTCTTGTATTATAAACAAACGTATTTAAAAAGTAACACGAAAGTAACGCGAAAATACTGTAATCGATTACTTTTCATAAAAAGTAGCTAAGTAACGTAATTATTAACTTTTTTAGGTATTAATGCAATATTGTAATGCTTTACTTTTAAAAGTAACTTTCCCCAACACTGACAATAAGTGGATGTCCCCAGCATTAATATTTAGAGTGTAGCATGCACATTAAAGCGAGAGCTCACTCAAAAATGAAAAACATTTACTCCCCTTCATGCTGCCCATTACTGACAAACGTGTTTGATTACCAGCATTCTTCAAAGGATCTTATTTTGAGTTCTGCAGAAAAAAAAACTAATGTCAGAGGTTTGGAAACATATGTTAATGATAACAGAGTTCTGGTTTATTTATACTCAAGTAAATTAATAGAAACACTTCTAAACAGTAATCACTGTGCAGACAAATAACAGTGTATGCTGCAATAAAATGCTTGATAAATACACATTCAGCAGATCCAAAGCTTGCTGTTGAACAGTAGGTCCCTTCAGTTAAGATTTCCCCCAGTTGCTGCAGAAATTAAAATAGTGAAATGGTCATGCTGACATTCACTTCAACTTACCAACGTTCTCATTGGCTCAAACAGCTCCTTGCTAGTTCATTAAGAGAAGTACTGGTATAATCAAGATGATGTCCACTGTTTTGGTCTGAGCATCTGAGTCACCCGTCCTCATATCTGTAATTTCTTCAGCGATGAAAACATTTATCTTGATTACTAAAAAACAGAAATATTAAAATAAATGTGTGGCACGTTAAGATAAATAATCAGTTATTCATGTGCATCTCTAAATGTATAGCTTTCCTGTAGCTCAACTGGTAGAGCATGGCGCTAGCAACGCCAAGATCATGGGTTCGATTCCCAGGGAAAGCAAGAGCTGATAAAATGTATAAACTGTAACTTAAATGCAATGTAAGTCGCTTTGGATAAAAGCGTCTGCTAAATGCATAAATGTAAATGTAAATGTAAAGAAGAAGCATGTAATGTGATAAACTGTGATACTTTGTTCATGATAAAGTAATTTTCATGCGTTTTGGCAGAGGTGAGCATCTGTACATGTACAGTCCGCTTTAATTTAGAAACTGTAAAACAAGGCAGAGATATTACAGACGATCTCAGACATCCTGATGAATATTAATATGATTGCACTACATCTCTCAAATTAAAATCACTGAAACAAGCTTATTAGCATATGTATTTGACAAGACCTTCTTACCTTGGATCCGCCCTGAGTGAGCTGAGAGAGCTGTCCCCCATTGTGTCGACTCCGGTACAGGGGAAGACAAGATGTCTCAGATTAAGCGATTGAGACATACTGTTGTTGGATTCAATTATGAATATAGCAGTCGCTATTTACTCCCGAAATCTGAGCCGCTGAAGACACAGTGGATTGCGTTTGTTTTTGAAGGGAATGCACCCCCCAATTTGCCTAAATGTGTCTGTTCGCGCAAATCATTCATGATCCAGCTTCACCTACAGAAGAAGAGAGTATAAGTTTTTTTTAATGAATCTTTGCAAATTGCCTTTCCTAATAATGTGCTACTTAGCAAGTTTCACGATGAATAAACAGTCCCTCAGTGAAGAGGAGCGTCTCGCTGCAGCCCACAAGATCCAGGGGGCGTGGTTGGATCCAGATGCAACTCCTCCTAGCTTTTCATATACCTAAACCTACCCTTCTCCACCCCCTGATCCCTAAACCTCCCCCATCTCCACCCCTAATCCTATCAATCTCCACCCCAAAGATGTGGATCCAACCGTGTCCCCTGGATCTTGTGGGCTGCAGCGAGACCTACTTGTCAGAGCGGCTCGGAAGAGAGGGGCGTGGTCAGCAGATTTCATTAACATTTAAAGGAAAATGCTACAAAACTGCTTGCTCTGACAAGAGCTGTTTTTCACAGGTTTAAAAAGGTAATTTTTACACTACATTGAGAAATTTTTGCCAAACTATGTTACATACTTTTCATTAAGACCCTAAAACATTATATCAACTTGTGGAAAATGGGCATCCGATGACCCATTTAAAGTAGTATGGAATAAAAACAACTTTTGCGTATTGCAATCGCATACAAATAAGAATGCGGAAACAAAAAAATCAAACAAACCTTTCTCATTGTAGCCTATACGCTGGAACGCCATCTTCCTCATATGTTTGTTTCCGGATCGTAGTGTTGCTCTTGTTCTGTCCAGACTTGACTATTGCAATGATCTCTTGGCAGGTCTTTCAAACAATTTCATACAACATCTACAATTAATCAAAAATGCTGCTGCAAGATTAATCTTTAACGAGCCGAAAAGAACGCACGTCACACCTCTGTTCATCAATTTGCACTGGCTACCAATAGCTGCTCGCATAAAATTTAAGGCATTAATGTTTACCTACAAAACTATCTCTGGCTCTGCACCCTTTTATGTAAATTCAGTTCTTCAGACCTGTGTGCCCTCTAGAAGCTTACATTCTACAAGTCAACAATGCATTATTGTGCAATCACAAATATCAATTTCACTGACTATTTCATGAACTGTTCCCACCTGGTGGAATGACAAACTCAATCCGAGCAGCTGAATCCTTAGCCATCTTCAAAAAATGGCTAAAAACACATCTCCTTCCATCTTTACTTGACCCTCTAACCCTAGCACTCTCTGTTCTAAATCTATTTTATCACTGTCTTCTTTTTATATATAAAAAACACACACACTTGACCTTCTATCAATTGCGTATTTATTCTCTAACTGCTAGCTTATCTTGAAAAACTAACACTAGCTTTCTTTTTTCTATTCTATCTACTTGTCTCTTAAGAAAAAAAAACTCTAGGTTTCTTTTTTCTATATTCTATCTACTAATTTTCCTAAAAAAAAAGTGCTACTTGTACTGCGTTAGGCTAACCGAGACTTGTCATTACACTTGCATGTTATTGCTGATTTGTTGGTTTTGATTGCTCCTCAGGGCTGTGTTCTCTCCCCACTGCCCCCCACTGCTGTTCTCCCTGTACACGAATGACTGCACATCTAAAGACCCCTCCGTCAAGCTCCTGAAGTTTGCAGACGACACCACACTGATGGGCCTCATTCAGGACTGTGACGAATCTGCTTACAGACAGGAGGTTATGGATCTGGCTGTCTGGTGCAGTCTTAACAACCTAGAAATTAACATGCTCAAAACAGTGGAGATGATTGTGGACCCCCCCCCCCCCCCCCCCGCTTCCCTCCCACTCACCATCATAAACAGCACTGTGACTGCAGCGGAGCCATTCAGATACCTGGGCACCACAATTTCTCAGGACCTGCAGTGGGACAATCCCATTGACTCCATGGTGAAGGAAGTTAAACCTGCCACAGGAGCTGTTGATACAGTTCTACTCTGCCATTAAATCCATCCTCTGCATGTCAATAACTATCAGGTTCAGCTCAGCTACGAAATCTGACCTCAGAAGACTGCGGAGCGTAGTCTGGACTGCTGAGCGATTCGCGATTGGTACAACCCTCCCCACTCTCCAAGAACTGTACTTATCCAGAGTGAGCAAAAGAGCTGGCAAAATCACTCTGGACCCCTCACATACAGCACACTCCCTCTTTGAACTGTTGATGCTGCAGAGCTCTGAGCACCAGAACGTCCAGACACAGAAACGGTTTCTTTCCCCAAGCAATCCATCTTATGAACACTTGACATTAAATAACGCAGGTACAGCATGACCATTGGTTTGTGTGGTTACCGCAATTAAACCAATGGCAGCAGCCTATGGCTGGAAAGCCTGACAAAGCCCGCCAGAATGGGCGGGCATCTAGCTATATAATGTGGGCATTCGCCAAGGCTCCTCAGATTTATTCTCCTTTAGTGACGACTATAAGATATTCGCTCTTCAAGACTCGAAGCCTTCGTCGTTGAAAGAGCCATCGCAGCGCATCCAGACCTCTCTCTGCTCGGCCGACTCCCCGCTTCTCAGCAGCCCCGCAGCAGCTGATCCACGGATTCCCTGCTGCTATCCTGCGACTCTCTCTTAAGAGAACCCTCTATAAAAGTGCAAATTCTGCGGTGTTGTTGCAAATACTGCGCCGTTTTTGTCGGAGCCCTGCACGCCGCTGACAAACACGGCGAGTGTTTCCCCATGCTGAAACAGCACTCACCGGGACAGAATGTCACCAGTGCGGTGATATGAGTCTCTCCGCTCACGGCTTGCTTTCTTTTTAGATATATGTTAGCACATGGTTCTTCTGTTTGTTGTAATGTTGAGCCATTCATCTGTCTAATTGCCCTATCATTATATCTGCATTTTTAGTTTACATATGGCATCCCTACCCAACAAATTGACAGGCGTGTGTTCTGAGACTAACATTGGTATTCTTATTTCAGTGTCTTTCAGTGATATGCTCACAGGGGTTGTCATAGGAAGTAGCTGAGTTATTCCCGATAATCATATGGTCTTTATATATTTTCCAGACATGGGGAGGTGAGAGGCATGTCTTGGGTTCAAACTCGAAAAGCTGGCCCCCGCGTCGAGCATCAGAGTAATGGGTTTTCCTTCGATATTAACTTGCAGCATTGGTTCTTGATCAGCATCACATAATATCAATGGAAGCTGATTCCTCCCCGTAGGATTCTATGGGCAGCCCTAATAACCTTTATCCGGCCCACGCCATGGGTTGACAGGACCTGGAGCTTGGGCTTGCACATGTTGTTGTCCTTAGTCGACTCCTGGAGCAATTGGATCGGTTTTGTTGCCAGGGATTGATGGGGCAATCTCTTCTGTTATGTCCAGGTTGATTGCATCCCCAACACACTCCTTGTAGGCCACCAGCTCTCTGTTGATTATTGTTCAATCTTCCTCTGCCATGCCCTCCTTGTTGTTGTAGTCTATTCCAGTTCCTGTTGTTTGACTGCTCTGGTTTGAGATAGAAGATACCTGGTGCTGGTTCATGTGGTGCTCATCTCATCCAGTACTTCCTGGACAGAGTCAGCAGGTGTCACTCTCCCCTCAGGTGTTTCCTCAGGCTCTTCAGTCTGATAGTTTTTCACACCTCCACAAGCTGATGTCATGTGTTTGTGGTAGTCTTCCAATTATTTGAGCATTTCAGAAAGATAATATGTGGGTGGGCTCACCTGCTTTCTCTTACTCTCTGTAGTCCTTGGCCCCCCTTTTTTCAATCATTAGTCCCTCCCTGTTCTCTCTCTCTCTCTCTCTCTCCTTGTCTTGGCTGTGACAGTGGTGTAGATGTTCTCTGCTTCTCCCTCTGCAGCTCCAGCCCCTCCCTCATGTAGGGCTGTGCGATAAGACGATATATATCGGATGGACGAAATAAAGAGTCTATCGTTTCATATTATGCTCTATTGTTTATATCGTGGTGTCGCAAAATACATTGTTTGCTGTAATACCTTTTCATAATTTGAGTGACTGCGATCTTTATACGCCGCCCACCACGGAGCGTGAAGGGGAAACAGAAGCAGGTGGAGAATGACCAGCTAGGACACAACCAGGAGCTCGTTTCTAAACGAGGGACTACATATATGTAGCATTGTCACGCTTTTTTAAGAACTGCAGTTTTAAAACAACCGATTTTAAGCCGTTGATTTTCAACGGAGCTATATCTATATATCTATATATTGCGCCGTCTCTTTCTGTGTGAGAGGAGCGCACCTTTTCTTTTTTGCCGACTTTGAACAATTACATAAACACACTTTTGTTGCGTCAGAATCCCTGTTTTTGCAAGTATCCTCAAACACAGCGATTTAGGTCTTAAGAGCGTGTAAATGTCAGAAAGAGAAAACGCAATGTAACCGTGTATGAGATCCGGATAACGCTGATGTGGACTCGGGATGCTCGTCACACTCCCCCCCCCCCCCCCCCCCCCCCCCGTAAGCATTGTCCTAGCAGAATAATATGGTGTTAGTAGGGGTGATATAAGGGGTGGGTGGGGAGTGACCCCCGACAGACCTGCGAAAGCTGACCAGATCCGGGAGAGGCCGTCCGCGTTGGAGTGGGCTGCTCCAGCCCGATGTTGCACCTCAAAGTGGAAGTCCTGGAGTGCGAGGAACCACCCTGGTGTTTGTGTCCTTCGCTCGGGCCATCCATTGGAGGGGCGCGTGGTCCGTAACGAGGGTGACCCTGCGGCCCAGGAGGTAATAGCGCAGCTGCAGGACCGCCCACTTGATGGGCAGAGCTTCCTTCTCCACGGTGACATAGATATTTTCGGCCGGGGTCAGCTTTCTGCTGATGTACAGGACGGGATGCTCCTCACCTTCCTGAACTTGGGACAGGACGGCTCCCAGTCCGGTGTCGGAGGCATCCGTTTGCAGCAAGAAGGGGCAGCTGAAGTCGGGGGCTCGCAGGACCGGCTCTGAAGAGAGTGCCATCTTAACCCTTCTAAGGGCCTCCTCTGACTCGGGTGTCCAGCACACTTTCTCTGGCTGCCCCTTCCTGGTCAGGTCTGTCAGGGGGGCGGCTAAGGAGGAGAAGTTAGGGATGAAATAGCGATAGTACCCTGCCAACCCCAAAAAGGCTCGTACCTGGGACTTCGTGCTGGGTTTCGGGGAGGACTGGACTGCTTCCACCTTTTTTCCCTTTTGTGCTGACAGGCTGTATGGCGGCAGCAAGCAGGCGATCAAACCCTGGCCAATTTCTCCCAATAAGTACGGGGACCGGCAGATCCTTCAACACGCCCACTTCCACCGGCCACGTGCCAGGGTGTAATCATGTACTCACTGGTTACTGTACATGTTCAAAAGAAAAACGTTTACACTTAATTGTTTTAATAAATCTGAAGCTTTTAGTCTGTCATTCTTCCTGTCATTAGTCTTTCACACTTTCTATTTTCATTTGTCTCAGGACTCTCTTACACAAAAACAGTTGAGTGTGGACACGAATCCTATGTGAAAGCTAAAAAGATAACTTTTTAGACTATTTTTTACAGATACTTAACATCTTAACATAACTGTATCAGTAAGATATTTTTGTCATCACAAACCATCATACACATTATCAAATATTTGTGTATATCATATCAGTTGTTTTTATCAAACCTTAGTCGAATAAACCTATAAAGACCAGTTGTTTTTATTTTAATACAATAAAACATGCTGCATTTAACCCCTTACAGTTAATGATACCATTTTTTAAGTGAGAAAGAAAGTCTAATCTATTGTAAAGATTCTGTGAGACATTTGCACCACATTGTTTAGAAATCACTTTTGTTTCAAACAATCTTATGACAACTATTTGTTTTGTTTAATTTAGCTCTAACTCATAAAGAATGTCTCTGTAACCACCTTGTATTCATCAGAGGATCGTTTGACTGCTTCTAATCCTCGCTTTAGAGGTTCATGGTTTCAGGTTTGAAATATATAAAAACATATTTGTTAAAACATTAGTAATATCATTGTTTAATCATACTGCTTTTCATCATCTTGTAGAGATATCCAGTGTGATTCTAAGAAGTTTTTATTTGTAAAAGGTTTGTATGAGACATCATAAAAGTCTAAATTTTTAACTGTATAAGGGTTGTTTGTGTGTGTGTTTGCTTTTATGTGAATGTTTGGGTTTTATTACACTATATTAACGATAATATTGAACTTTCCGCATGTTTTACACATACTTAACACATCTGTATCAGTAAGATATTTGTCCCAAACCGTAAGACATATCAGGCGGTGGTTGATAAGTTGTACTTGTCAATTATTTGAATTATTTCCTCTGTCAATTATTTTATAAATTCTTAGTCAAATAAAACTATATAGTTCAGTTGTTTTTATTTTAATAAAACATTATACTGTGAAAAATAAACATACTTTTAAACACCACGGCTAATAATACAATTTTAAAGTGAGAAAGAAAGTCTAATCTTTTTGTTGTAAAGTTTGTGACACATTGTTTAGGTTCAATGTGTAACATTGTTCACATTTGTTGCGAACAACCTATGACAATTCATTATCAATCTAATTTAGCTCTAATTCATAAAGAAAGTCTCTCTAACCACCTTGTCTTCTAATCAGAAGATCGTTTGACTGCTTCTAATCCTCGCTTTAGAGGTTCATGGTTTTAGGTTTGCAATTTTGTTAGAAGGTTATTTGTTAAAACATTAGTAATATCATTGTTTAATCATACTGTTTTCATCGTCTTGTAGAGATACCCAGTGCATGTGTGCGTGTGTGTGTGTGTGTGTGTGTGTGTGTGTGTGTGTGTTTGTGTGTGTGTGTTAAGTGTGTGTGTCTGTTTGCATTTGTAGTGTATGTTTGTGGTGAGGGTTGAAAATATGAGTGAAAAAAATAAATAACAAAACGAAGTACGTGAACTAAATTAAACAAGATTATTTATTTAAGTCTGGTGTTATCACCTTCTTTATCTATCTCATCTCATCTTTGAAGCCGCACGCGTTCTTTGACCGGTCAGTGAACTATTCCAGTGAACCTTTGACAAAGTTCATGCCTGCAGGTGCACACCATAAATTGTTTACACAGCCGTTTTGTTTTTTTTAATCGCTGAACTACGAAACCAGAAGTAAAAAATGACAGACCCCTTCACAAACTCATTAGATTGCAAATTACTAGTTCCGCCAGAAACGTCCTTTTGATCACGACAGTCTTCAAACTTCACTTCGTTGCACTGCGTGAGATTAAATATTTGCATCTCGTGTGATTGTAAAAAAGTTTAGATGTTGTACGTCTGTTTCATTTGATAGATAACATACCAAAAGCATTACGGACAGAAAATCAAAGAGTAATCCTCTCTTATTTTACCGCTTTTCATTCTGATATTTGCCCGTGTAACTAATATAGACTATACCATTGTGTTATGGATTCTGCCAGTGGTGGGCAAAGTACACAGATCAAGTACTTGAGTAAAAGTACAGATACGTATGATAAAATATTACTCCAGTAAAAGTACTGCTTTTTCAATTTTACTCGAGTGAAAGTACAAAAGTACTCAATTTTTTATGTACTCAAGTAAAAAAGTACTGATAGACAGATTTATTTTGCAATTTTATATAGACTACTTTATTCAATTTTATATTAGCACATATTTTTATAATCCTACTGCCCCAAATACCTGGGTTTTTCCCAAAATAACCACTATATAGAGTCAAGATATATATTTTGTTGATATGGACTACATTGTTGAGAGTGATGTAGTAATGTTCACTGTGAAGCTTACACTGCCATGTACCTGAGAGAAAACAGATTTCACCATCTAATTTTCACCAGGAAGAAAAAAGTGTTTTAGAACTTGTTGTTTTGCAGAACGTCAGTTATATATGACATGAGAATTAGGCCTGAAATTAGGAAGAACATTTTAAGGAAAATCTAATTATATTTTCATAATGATTTTTCTTTCTTCTCAAATCTTGTCTGTGGTGTAAAAACACCCCTGGCCAAATGCCCCCAGAGGGCATCACTTCCCACTCTGATAATTACTGTAGTTACTATGTTCTGAACATCACATCCTTTCTTTTTCCCTCAGATGGAATCTATCTAGGTGGCTGAATAAAGATATTTGGACTTTATATCTAAAAATGTCCTCAACTTAGCACCAGCAAGCTTGTTAGCTAGACAGTTAGCATCAGCTAACAATATTTACTTATTTTCAGTATGGTTATGAATAAACATTCATATCTGTCTAACTTACTCGGCTAGTTGGTTAGATAAACAATATAACAATATAACAATAAACAATATTGGCTAGTTGGCTAGATAAACAATATACAAATGTATACTGTTGATAAACAATATAAAAACAGACGTCACATAGGTCTAAATGCATAGCATTTTAATAAAACTGCTAACGTTACAGCAGCGGGGAATATGAACGTGCATGAGTTATTTTATTTAAACTGTGTTTTTTTAATGTTTTGTTGTTTGACCTAAAACATAACGTTAGAGACACTGATGTTGATCTGTCTGCATTCAAGCATTTCAGTGGGCTTAAATAGATCACAGCAGATTTAGTTCACAAACAACTGACAGTTTTGACCTAAATATTATTTTCAGTTACAATAATTTATCCCAAAAATTCGACATTAGTAACTTACTTTTCGCAGCAGTTGTTGCGCGCGCGCGCGCGCGCTCACAAGATCTCCCGGTTCACTTGTGAGTTCAGTTCACTGAAGAAGACTCGCTCTAAACGGATCATTTGAATCAGTGAGTTTTCGACTCGAGAACAGCTGCAATCGGATCATTGCAGTTCGTGAATGAATCGTTTGTTGCGATTTGCGAACCGAGGTTCATTGAAAAGAATCAGTTTGTTCATGAATCAGACACCACTTCTGCGTCTCGGAGCACGTGATGTATTATAAGGAGTAACGATATGTTTTATGAAATGTAGTGAAGTCAAAAGTACGATCTTATGCTTTGGAATGTAGTGAAGTAAAAGTAAAAGTTACTCAAAATAAAACTACTCCAGTAAAGTACAGAAACTTGAAAAATGTACTTAAGTACAGTAACGAAGTTGTTTTACTTCGTTACTGACCACCACTGGATTCTGCATGTCATCTTCAAACTTCACTCACTTCGTTGCACTGCGTGAACCGTGATATTTTGCATTTCGTGTGATGTTGTAAAAGTTTAGACATTGTATGTCTGTTTTAACTGATAACAAGTCTTACGGCAAGAAAATCAAATAGGTATGGATTTGCTTTCATATCAGCTTGTACGCACATTCATGCGTATACATTTTACCTGTTATAACTACCGCAAGATTGACAAAAAAAGGAGTAAATAAAGGAAATATGTAGGTTAAATAAAATAAAAATGTCCTATGGTTTAGAGGCGATTGTTTAGAAAAAAACTTGTGCAACATAATTTTTCAAGCGAAACGAGTATGGGGGTTATATAGCACTGCAGTAGTATAAGCTTGACAAAAATCAAAGACTATATAAGGGAATTTTGTTGTTAAAATAAAACTACTTTTTCTGCAACTTAGGAGTTGTTTGTTTAAAAGTAAACCATACTAAACTATTTTTAAAGTGAAAAAGCTTTAAACTGCATGTTGAATGGTTTAATTAATTGAGAAATGTAAAAGACTTATTAAAATAAACATTATGGTTTAATTTGTTTAATCCTCCGGCTCTAGGGGCTGTCGGTAGGCGTGGTCTGATCGCAACCTTTCTGATTTTGATGCTGAGCCGCCAAATAGTAGCCCATATTTGGGAATGGTTTGGCAGGGCAGAAGTGGACCTCTGTGTGTCGCAGAAGTGAGGGGGCAATAAATCAAATTTGGAGTGCACATCTTTCTGTCTATGGTGAGACGTCAGGTGAGGGTGACGTCATGACCAGGATGCTGAAAAGCACGTGAGGTTCAGCCGGCGCCAGCTTTTTGTCTTTCAGCAAAGCTCTCTGTGTGTGTCAGTCTATATATATCAGTCAGTATATGTTCCGTGAGTCCTATTTAATGTTGTTTGTGAAGTTACTCAAGCATTTAATAGCTCCAGCATGTCAAAGGCAATGTTTAAGGGCGAAAGTAGATCACATTATAGACTGTGTGTTCCTCCCTGCCCACATTACATCACAAGCGAGGATATACACAGTCTGTGCATGGTCTGCTGAGTGAAGCTGTCGGCACTCGAGGGGGCCGGCTGTCCGCATTGTGAGCGGTTACCACTGCGTACACTTCGCTCCCGGAGGGTTCTCTTCGAGGAGGGAGCCTTCACCAGCGTTCCTCGCGGTGCTGGCCCTGCTTCCACTGAGGCGGGGTGGCAACTGCATTCGTGGAGTTCGCAATTGGATCTGGCGGAGGGAAAGGAGACGGGCGAGTCCCTATCTTCGTCTTCACCTGCCAGATCCATTGCCCATTCTCTTGGGTTCAGAAAAACCCAATCTGCGGTTTCTTCCCCTCAGAAAGCGGGCTCAGTGCTTCTCCCATCTTCCTCCGAGGGCAAAGATGTGGAGAGTGCTGATTATTCGCCCATTCAATCCCCCCAATATGAGGAGTTATTAGAGGTAGTCATTCACGCGGTCGCCAAGTTGAACATCCATTAGCCCGCCGAGAATCAGACCGAACAGCAGAAAAGTTAATTAGATGAACGCTTTCAGCGTATTAAGTCACTATCTCCGCGCCGGAGCCTGCATTTTTTTCCTGATCTCCACACTGAGGTGTCGAGATCGTGGAGAAACCCATTTTCATCTCACTTATTCATCCCCTCCTCTGATTATTATGGAAGTGTGGCGGGGCTGAGTGAGTGTGGTTACAGAGCGATGCCCTGTGTTGAACAGACGCTTGCAGGCTATCTGTCACCTGGTGCGGCATTATCTCTGCAGGCGTACCAAGTTGCAAGTTGCTGCGCACAACATCAGCACTGGTGGGCAAGGGGTACACGGCAGCGGGTCAGGCTGGTGCGTGTCTGTACACGATGTCAGTGTTACAGGTGTACCAAGCCGACCTGCTGAAAGAACAAGATGAGGGCGAGCAAGTCAGTTCTAACGATATATTAGAGTTGAGGTGAACCGCTGATTTAGCTCTCCGCGCCACCAAAGAGAACGCCCGTGCCATCTGTCACTCACTGTTGGTGGCAGCGGAGGGGCATTTATGGTTGACTGTCCGATATGAAGGAGAAGGACAGAGTCTTTCTAATGGACGCCTTGCTTGCACCTTCTGGTCAGTTTGGCTACGTCGCCGACAGATACCAGGAGGCTCGTAAACAGGCAGCTGCATTTCAGAGGTTTCTCCCTCGCCATTCTATAGCGCAGCAGCCCCAACCGTCTACCAGCTCCTCATACAGGGAGACTCAAAAACAGAGCGTTGCCTCTCATGCTCCCCCGCAGCAGGCCCGAGGTCGATGACGCACTAAGCTGACATTTACAGCTCAGGACTGCTGAGGGTGGCCCCTGCTGGGGAAGAGCGGAGTGCACCGCATTACACGGTCTCCATCTCTCCTCAGCACCCTCTGGAGATCGTCCTGCCAACGCTGCCAGAGTTCCAGGGCACGGCGGTCTCCCGCGAGTGCTTCTCTCAGTTCTTTCCACCCAGAATCGTAGCGGAGCTGAGAGCCCTGCCGCCCCTTCGGGGGTATCCCGAGCAGCTACTTCGATTGTTTCCTGCTGGTCCTCCATTTCAGTGCATCGATCTAGCAGTTCCAGATACATCAGAGGCCAGTCTCAAGAAACTGGCTTCCTTAGTAGATTAGTAGTGTGGAAACTACTGCCAAATGTATCTTGATGGGTCCTGCAGACTGTAGAGAAAGGTTATCGTATTCAGTTTGGCGCTCCGCCGCCACCTTTCAAAGGAGTATTTCTCACATTAGTGAGTCCCGATCAAGCTCTGGTATTAGAACAAAAGTGATCTCTCTCTTGAGAAAGGAGGCCATCGAGGTTGTCCCTCCTCTCGACAGAGAGTCCGGGTTCTACAGCCGGTACTTCATTGTTCCAAAGAAGGATGGGTGATTTATGTCCAATTTTAGATCTGCTGCTATTGAACTGCTCAGTCATGCGTCTGAAGTTCAAAATTCTCAGTCAAACAGGTCGTGTCTCAGATAAGTTCCGAGGACTGGTTTGTCACGATAGATCTAAAAGACGCTTATTTCCATGTCTCCATCATTCCCAGTCGCAGTAGGCTCCTGAAGATTGCGTTCAGGGGCAAATCTTACCAATATCGGGTTCTTCCCTTTGGCCTGGCACTCTCACCCCGAACTTTCACGAAGTGTGTGGATGCTGCTCTGCCTCCTTTGCGACTCCAGGGCATCCGCATATTCATATTCATTTACATTAACGATTGGTTGATTTTAGCTCATTCGGTTCGACATCGAGATGTCGTTCTTGCTCAGATGAAAGAGTTGGGGTTAAGACTAAATTCCAAGAAAAGTGTGCTTTCTCCATTACAGATCACTTATCTAGGTGTGGTGTGGGATTCGACCACGATGCAGGCACGTTTGTCTCCTGCTCGGATCGAGTCGATTCTCACTTCAGTCAGGAGAGTCAGAGAAGGCCTGTCACTCACTGTCAAGCAGTGTCAAAGACTGCTGGGTCTGATGGCAGCTGCGTCCAACGTGATACCTTTTGGCCTGCTGTACATGAGACCCCTACAGTGGTGGCTCGAGACCAAGAGGTTCTCCCCGAGGGGAAACCTGCTTCACATGATCAAGGTCATGCGGCGATGCCTACGTGCCTTGGACATGTGGAGGAAACCTTGGTTCTTGTCTCAGGGCCCGGTTCTGGAAGCTCCTTGTTGGCGCATAACGCTAGCAACAGATGCATCCCTGACCAGTTGGGGAGCGATCATGAGTGGCCACCCTGCCCGCGGTCTATGGAGTGGTTGCAATCTCACGTGGCACATCGACTGCCTGGAGATCTTGGCCGTGTTTCGAGCACTCAAACACTTTCTTCCGGACCTAAGAAATCACCATGTGTTGGTACCCACTGACAACACAACGGTGGTTTCTTATATCAACCACCAGGGATCCTTGTGTGGTCCCAGGGCAAGTTCCTCTCACTGAGAGCAGTCTATATTCCTGGGCATCTCAATATAGGAGCAGACATCCTGTCGAAGCAGGGGCCGAGGCCCAGGGAATGGAGGCTTCACTGGGAATGGAGGTGGTGAAGCAGATTTGGAGAGTTTTTGGCTAGGCACATGTGGATCTGTTAGCGACTCGTCAGACATTGCACTGTCCCCTTTGATTCTCTCTGACTCATCCAGCTCGACTGGGGCTGGATGCTATGCTACAGACGTGGCCGAGGCTTCGTCTGTACGCCTTTCCCCGATCGCTCTGCTCCCGGGACATATAGAGAGAGTGCACCGGAATGGGGTCCGGCTGTTGCTAGTAGCCCTGTTCTGGCTGGGCCGAGTATGGTTCTCTGACCTGATTTCTCTCCGCGACGGCTCTTCGTGGGAGACTCCTGTCAGGAGGGATCTCCTCTCGCAGGCGGAGGGTATGATCCTTCACCCCACCCGGAGTTATGGAAGCTGTGGGTGTGAGGGGGCACAACTCATAGACTCTGGTCTCTCAACCGAGGTTGTTGAGACCATTCTCCAATCTACAGCTCCTTCAATGAGGAAACTGTATGCCTTAAAGTAGAAGCTCTTCACTTCATGGTGTGGAGACCGGCAGCTCGACCCAGTTAACTGCCCGATTGGTACAGTTCTGGAGTTCCTGTAAGCCCGGTTCTCCACAGGGTTAACCCACTCCACCTTGAGGGTTTACGTGGTGGCTATAGCGGCCCACCATGCTCCTATGAGCTCCTGATTGACTCAGTGGTGTGATGCTCCATGCTCCTGATTACACGTTTCCTCCGTGGTGTGATGAGGCTCAGGCCAAAAGTGTACCCTCGTGCGGGGTACGTACCCAAGGTCTCCTCCTCTGTACCACGACCTGTCGTAATCCAGGCGTTTTGTCCTCCTCCCTTCAGGGAGCCCAATCAGAAAATACTTAATTGTATGTGTCCACAGAGCTGCCCTGTTGAGAAGCCCGGACCAACTGCTGGTATGCTACGGTCCCCCTAAAAAGGGTCTTCCCACTTCCAAGCAGACCCTTAGTCGGTGGATAGTGGATGCCATCACAGTTGCCTATGAGTCCTCTGATCTCCCCTCACCATTGGGGGTCAAGGCTCACTCAACTAGAGGTATGGCAGCCTCCAAGGCCTTTCTTGCAGGTGTACATATTCAGGACATCTGTGACGCTGCTGGGTGGTCTATGCTCCTAGCTTTCGTCAGGTTCTACGACCTGGATCTGCGTGCCACTCCTGACTCTTCTGTTCTCTTGCCATAGCTATACTTTCCATATACTAAGCAGGGATTTGCAAGTCTGGCGGCGTGGACATCTCATTCCCCTAGCATTCGATGCAGCTCGAGTTCCCTAAGGGGAACGTCCCAAGTTACGTATGTAACAATGGTTCCCTGAGGGAACGAGACGCTGCATCGCAGGGCCCTACTTCCGGCATCCCTACTAGAGCTATGCTTCCTTCATAGAAGCTGGCCCCAGCTGCACCTCACATGCTTTTAAGCACTGAGTCAAATGTTCATGTTGCTCAGTGGTAGAGCATTGCATTAGCAGCGCAAAGGTTGTGGGTTCAATTCCCAGGGAAAACACATACTGAAAAAAACAAATGTATAGCCTGAATGCACTGTAAGTTGCTTTGGATAAAAGTGTCTGCTAAATGTAAATGTAAATATTTTAAGCCTCCTGTTCATGACATCACCCACACCTGATGTCTCGCCATATATTTGACTGATTACACATATGATTCGGAGCTGGATATCGCTGATGGCGTTCCCCTAGTGTTCGACACAGTGTCTTATTCCCTCAGGGAACCATGGTTACATACGTAACCTGGGACGTTTTCTGGTTAACAATTTGAAGGGTAACACAAGGCCTTTTAATTATTTCTTCTGAAGATTGTTTTATTTTCAAATTATGTTTTCTCCCAAGCTGAATGTCTCAAAACTCCACAGCCTCCTAAAATTTAATTTGCGACCTGTAGATGATGATGAGCTTTATTTGTCACATACAATTATACAGAGTATAATGAGCAGTAAAATGTGTTCTCTGCATTTAACCCATCCAAGTGGAGCAGTGGGCAGCCGACTGTGCGGCGCAGTTGGGGGTTCGGTGCCTTGCTCAAGGGTCTCACCTCAGTCGTGGACACTTCCTGCCAGAGCCGGGATTCGAACCCACAACCTTGGATTACCTCAGGTTTCAAGTCCAACGCTCTATCCATTAGGCCACGACTGCCCTCGTGGCCTAATGTAGCCATCACTACTCCTGCCCAAATTGAGTAAGTGAGAGATGGCGTTAACTTTATGCAAAACTCTTCTATCTTGAACACACTGTTCAATTCATCTTTTGTACAATTCATCTTTTGTACAATATGTTAAGTCTAGTGGCTCCATATAGTAGTTAATCAATGCCCTTTTTTCTTGTATTGTTAGATTTTTTCTGCCTCTTTTGCCAGTTTTGTATTTTTCTTATTTACGTTTAACTCATCTGCCATGTTGTTTTCTTTTCCTTTATTTCAATTAATTAAGCAGTGATCTCAAAATGTCAACCGTGTTTCTGCTCTTTCTTAATCTTTTTGGATTTCCACCCACAGCTGCTGCGTGTATTGTGGCTGACTTCTCAGCTCAATCATCACCAACAAACATCTCAAAGTTCTGCCAGTCATATTACATTGGCAATGCATTTCCCATTTCATCCGACCTGAACAGGACTTTGGAGGTACAGGCCCCTTCTCGTGTGGTAGCGAACACTCTGAGACGAACGTTGTTGAGGATTGTAGCACCTGATATATGCGCCTAAAGATATGGTGCTACAACTGGGTCAACTGGGATGTCAATTATATTTAATGCAGCTTCAAGTTGGGAAGATACTGGGGCGCAGAGCCCCAACAATTTATCTTGCCAATTGACGAACTGTTATATGTCTGTAAACTTCATCTTTCCAAGGTATTTTTGGCCATTCAAATGTTATTTCTCTCATATTTAGAATTTTGGTCAATTTTCTGAGGAGATTATTTTTCTTGTATTCTGTCAGTCTTTGTACCTTCCCATCCAAGTCAACAAACTTTGATTGCAATCAAGAATGGTTGTGGAGGCCTCGTGTCTTCACCAAGGCCTCTTGGAATGTCTGATAATCTCTCTCACTGTTACATTCATCTGGATCATCATAAAATTCCTAAATTTATTTAAATTGTATTATGTTTTGGTTGAGATAGGCACTAAAATTATCACTCTAATATCACTGCCCCTCTCCTGTACTTTTACTTTCAGCAGTGTTCACACACACACACACACACACACACACATGCTCACACACAATTATCCCACTCTTACTTTCTCCATCTCACAAACACACACACACACAGAATGAAAGAGAGAAAAACACCAATAGGTCTCAGTCTCTCTCTCCTTTCTGGAAATGAAAACTCAATCCATTTTTATTTTATATTTATATTTTTCTTTGTCAATGATTCAGTTTCACAATTTGGATCACAACATTGGCAACTTGGATGGTGTACAAACAAAGCCAACTTTCAGGTATATTTTTTGTTTTTTCAATTCTTACAATTTCCTTAACAAACTCTTTATTCTCCATTCAATGTATTTGTCTTTATGTATTGTTTTTTCATTCCAGTTAAGCCAAAAACATTTACATAAACATATACCACGCATATCCAAGTACAGTGCAAAGCGGCTAGCATGGTTAATGATTCGAGAAGAAGATTTCAATATGTTAAAATAGGACTTTATTAAACAAAGTAACAAAGTCGAGATACCGGACACCGTATCTGAATCTTTTTCTGTCCGTACATCCATTTTATACCTTTTTTATTAACCAAAATTGGTAGTTACGTTTTTTTATTGGTTACGCCTGTCTAGTTTGCCACAATTAATTACTAGCCCACCTGGTCCATTTATAATGGTGGAATTGGCCAGATCAGCCATTTTTTTAAATCCTTTATTCCACTGCCCCTATTGGATGGCGGTGGCCACATGAGACATACATCAAACTTGTCTACATGTACTTGTAAAATTCTGGAAATTACCCAAAGTTCATTGGGTTATTTAAGTTCACTGGTACAATCTAATGGGAGACATCACTACTGTCCACTGGATGGCCCCTTAAGACTCACAATCTGAATTAAGACATCCAGTATTGTAATATGAGCAGTCTATTGATTACTTTTATAACCATACATAATATTTTTGAGTAGGATAATACCATATTGAGTAAATAACATAATATAAGGTAAAATCCTTATAAGGTATATCCTCAGTCCTCCCTGAGAATGTGCTAAATACAATCTCTCAGGCTAGAGAACCGTCTACGAGACGCTTCTATGTGCTTAAGTGGTCTGTCTTCTCTGCCTGGTGAATCACCCAGAGGTACAGTGTTCAGCGTAAATGAGTACACCCCCTTTGAAAAGTAACATTTTAAACAATATCTCAATGAACACAAAAACATTTTCCAAAATGTTGACAAGACTAAGTTTTATATAACATCTGTTTAACTTATAACATGAAAGTAAGGTTAATAATATAACTTAGAGAACAACATTTTCAGTTTTCTCAAATTAGGGTGATGCAAAAATGAGTACACCCCACTGAAAGTCTCTGGAGCAAAGCTAAAGTTTAGACTCCAAATGTCTAATTTAACAAGAATTCAACCACAGGTGAGTCTAATTATTCATTACACAGGTGACAGTTGACTGTAAAAGGGTTTTACCTTCCCAGTTCATGCTGTCAGGAATGGCACCACATGGAAGAGAAATGTCACAAGACCTGAGAAAGAAAATAATTTATTTACACAAGAAAGGTGAAGGCTACAAGAAGATCAGCAAAGCTTTACTTATCAGTCAGAATACTGTAGCAAAAGTGGTACAAACATTTAAAAAAGATGGAACTGCAACCATCTCACAGAGACGTCCAGGTTGTCCACGGAAGTTAACACCTCATCAGGAGCGTCTTCTGATGAGAAGGGTTGAAGAAAATCGACATGCAATTTCACTGCAGTTATCTAAAGAAGTAGAAAGCCAAACTGGGGTGACTATTTCCCATGACACAATACGGCGTACACTGCAGAGGAATGGCATGCATGGGTGCCGTCCACGAAAGAAGCCTCTCCTAAAGCCCAGGCACAAAAAAGCCCACCTAGAGTTTGCCAGGGCCTATGCTGACAAAAATGAAGACTACTGGGACTCTATACACTGGAGTGATGAGACCAAGATAAATGTTTTTGGAACTGATGGCTTCAAAACTGTACGGCGTCGCAAAGGTGAGGAATACAAAGAAAAATGCATGGTGCCTACAGTGAAACATGGTGGTGGCAGTGTCCTTATGTGGGGCTGCATGAGTGCTGCTGGTGTCGGGGAGCTGCATTTCATTGATGGCATCATGAATTCACAAATGTACTGCTCAATACTGAAAGAGAAGATGCTACCATCACTCCGTGCCCTTGGTCGTCGTGCACTTTTCCAACATGACAATGATCCTAAAGACACATCTAAGGCCACTGTTGGATTTCTGAAGTAGAACAGGGTGAAAGTGATTCAGTGGCCAAGTATGTCTCCTGATCTAAACTTAATCGAACACCTATGGGGAATTCTGAAGAGACAAGTTGAGCATCACTCTCCATCCAGCATCCAATCTCTAAAGAGGTCATTCTTGAAGAATGGAAAAAGATAGATCTGGCAAAATGTCGCCAACTTGTTCATTCCATGCCTAGAAGACTTGGTGCTGTCATTAAAAATCATGGAGGCCATACAAAGTACTAGATTTAGTAGTTTTTGTTGTGAGGTGTACTCATCTTTGCATCACCCTAATTTGAGAAACTGAAAAATGTTTAATCTAAGTTATATTATTAACCTTACTTTCATGTTATAAGTTAAACAGATGTTATATTAAACTTAGTTTTGTCAACATTTTGGAAATGGTTTTTGTATTCAGTGAGATATTGTTTAAAATTGTACTTTTCAAAGGGGGGTGTACTCATTTACACCGAGCAATGTATGTGACATATTGCTTATATTGTCCTTCCTGCAAGAACTGTTGGAAAAGGGTCGCTCCCCCTCCACGCTCAAGGTCTATGTAGCAGCTATAGCTGCTTCACACGCTCCTATAGATGGCCAATCGGTGGGCAGGAAAACATTTTTGTTCATTTTTTTGAAGGGGTCTAGGAAGCTTAACCTGCCATCTCCTGTCCTGTCACCGTCCCGACATGGGACCTGCCTACAGTTTTGAGGGCTCTGAAGAGCCACTACAGTCTGTTGACCTTCTTCCCCTGACATTAAAGGCTGCTCTGCTGGCGCTATCAGTCAGCCCTTCTTGCCTCGAGTTTGGGCCTAACGATTCTAATATCGTCCTGAAAACAAGGCATAGCTACATACCAGAAGTGCCCTCATTTCCGTTCAGATCGCAGATGATTACTCTCTCGGCGCTTCCTCCTTCGGAGAAAGACCAGGGGTTAAATCTACTCTGCCCTGTCAGGGCGTTGAGAATTTATATTGAGCATTCCCCTTTAGGCAGTCGGAATAGCTCTTTGTATGCTTTGGCGGCCGCACCAAGGGGTCTCCGGTCATAAAGCAAAGACTGTCCAGATGGATAATTGATGCTATTAAGCTAGCATACTCTTCTTTGGACCAACTCTGCCCCATGGGAGTAAGAGCCCACTCAACTAGAGGCATTGCCTCATCCTGGTCATGGTCTAGCGGTTTGTCCATTGCAGAGATATGTGAGGCGGCTGGCTGGGCCTCGCCATCCACATTTGCCATGTTTTATAATCTGGAAGTCCCTGCCTTACAGGCATGGGTCCTTTCTGCTTAACAGGCTCACTTTGTCACATGACAACCAGTATGGGCGTTTGCCTTCTTCTGTACGCTCTTGGCCCTCAATCGAGCGCCAACGCTGTATATACTTATTTGTGACTATTACTCAAGTCTGGGTCGACCTCGATGACTTTGACCTTCTTCAGGGCTTCCCTGTACAATACCTGGTCCCTCTGGGCCCCTCTTGGTGTCTAAGGCAATTTAGAGTGTTGGCCTTTCCCATTAGTATAGACATGGCAGGATTATACTGGTTCGCCTAGCGTCTTACAATGCAGTACAAAGTGTAGTATTGATAGGGAACATACTCGGTTACTAAGGTAACCTTGGTTCCTTGAGATACGGAACGAGTACTGCGTACTTTACCGTGCTATGAGGCACTGCGGCAGTGGAGCTTTCCACTAGAAAATTTGTCTTTATTTAAACAAAAAAAACTAATAATTTTACAAACTCATAAACCATACAACAAAATAAACCAAAAAACAAATGGAAAATGAATTCAAACCATTCAGACATAAAACAAAGAACCAAAAAATTACCTCACAAACGAACAAAGCAACAGCTTATAAAGGGAAAGATGGGTCCATTACAAATTAAGAGGGAAAGCAATAAACTTTACATTCAAAATATAACGTTAAATGAAATACATTAAATCAAGATAAAGAAAAACAAAATGCAATTATATATCGTAAATGTACAACTAAATAAATCAATTGACAAAACAAATAAATGTTTCCTCCTTCCCCGGGCAACCTCAGTGAATGGTAGTGATGGTGAAGTTAAGCGTTCTGAACCAGCGAAGCTTTCAATTTAATTGTATCGGAAAAATGTTCATTATGCGAAGCTTTTTAAAACTGTTCATACTGTGGCCATCTAGTGGTCATAAAATGAATAGCATCTTCCAAAGTGCTGTGATTCTTCACAGCTGCTGGTTTCTCATCTGGTTCTACTACCGATTCCTTGTTTTAATTTATTGTATAAACATAATTTCCATTGTCAAAGTAATTAATTTGTGTCAATGTACTGCCTCTAATATAATTCAAATAAATTAAACAAACTCATGAATTAAATCTGTGACCTGTCAATGTTAACTCTGCCCATGAAATAACAGTCTAAGCACTGAGGCAAAGTTTATTTGACCTTTAATATATAAATTAGGATAAAAGAAAACAACGCAAATGCATTATATATAGTAAAAAAATGTAAAAGGAAACTATGCTGAGGTTCGCTTCGTTTGAAGCAGATACTGAAGCAGTCACATGGTTTTCATGTAAATGAAGCTTCGGACGTCATAGATCACGTGCTTTTGGCAAAACGAATCAAGCTCCTATACAGTGCTTTTAATGTGAGATGTTTAGTTTTTTTGATACAAGCTTTGAAGCCTCTGGGTCTAACGTCACATCACTAGTGAATGGTATGTCCGGGAGGAACCACTAATGCTTAAATTCTTTGTTCCTACCCGGACTCTAAATTTCGTCATGTCAGGATGTGGCTGCAGCGGACCAGGTCTGAAGCTCCGCACACATCACCAGTAAACTTAAACTCAAAATAGAAACAAATATATGCAACTGATACAACATAACTCATTTTTGTGCACTCCAAATCAGTAACAATGTTTATAAGATGAGTTGTACACATAAACCTAACAATAAAGAACTAATGAACATGGTTTGTTTCATGAGTTTATTATACTGAAACCAAAATACCATCTCATTTTGCGTAAATGACAAAGAGGGAAATTTAAATAAAAGGTCAATCTTAAATGACTGAACATATCCTTCACATAGATGTACGTGTGTGCGAATACATGCATGTGGATACGTGTGCTGTGTGAGAAATTATGCATCCACATTACCACTCTTGTGCGGCACCACTTGGGCTGTCACATTTCCCCCCTCTTCAGAAATTGCTCCATTAGAGCGAGAGATAATCAGTGGTAACGTTGACTTTACCAGACATGTTGAATCTTGAATCTAAAGGGCTGTAGGACGAGATACCATCTTGTAATCATTCCATTAGAATCCTTAATTTTCTTCAGCCACTGCAATGCTTTGTGATCAGTCTCCAGGGTAAATTCAGGGTCACATTACCCTCTGCTGTAAAAGTTAGGGACAAAACGATGGTGAAATCCAGCCATACCCAAAAAAGATTGCAGGTCCTTGTGGGTCTGAGACACCACACACTTATCCAGGGCTTGAACTTTCTTCACCTGTGGTCGCACAACACCCTGACCAATGACATAGCCCAAGTATTCAGTCTCTTGTTTAGCTACAGCACATTTATTGGGGTTGAGAGTGAGGCCAGCCCTCTGAAGGCACCGTATGACTACCTGGAGATGCAGCACATGTTCCTCCTAGGCATTACTGTAAGTGACAATATCATCAAGATATGCAGCAGCAAAAGGTAAACCACGTAATACTTGGTCGATTAACCTATGAAACGTTGCCACGGCCCTATGAAGGATGAAGGGTAACACCTTAAAGTGAAATAGGCCCCCTGATTTTCTGAATGCAGTAAAGGGTTGAGAGGATTGAGTCAGTGGAATTTGCCAATACCCTTTAGTAAGGCCCATTGTTTTCAGATATTTGGATTGGCCCAAACGATCAATTAAGTCAGTTATGTGAGGGGTAGTGTAGGAATCAAAATGAGATACGGAGTTCAGATCTTGGAAATCAATACAGAACCTAATACACCCATCCTTCTTTGGCACGGGGACTATGGGATGACACCACTCACTATTTGAAGGCTCGATAATTCCCAAGCGAAGCATAAGGTCTAGCTCTTCCTGCAGAATCACCTGGAATCACTCAGGTATTATATAGCTCTGGCGTTTCACGCGTTTAGCCTCGCACAGAACCAGGGGCGTAGCCACGGGTGTGCCAGGGTGTGCCGGTGCCACCCACAGTGGCAGCTGGCACACCTAAAAACAGATGCAGAATTATAATTTTTTAAATCGTAATAAACATGGGCAGCGCAAAGGAGGGGCTAGCAGATGCTTCAGCACCCCCAAGAAAGACCAAAGCACCGCCATTCCACCCATAAGAAATGAAATAAATTAAAAACATTTTACTTATTATTACGCATTCATAACTCTGCATTGCAATATAACGTGACATGATTAGCAGGCGCACTTTTCGAATTGACAGCATTTTATTTAAAAAAATGATCGGTTCCTTGTGCCAAGAAGGCCTATCCCCGACTAAAGATTTCACTAGTCACACATAAATTGATTAATATAATAACTTAGGTTACTAACCATCCTTTAATATATAGGCGTAGCCTATTCCGCGCCCAAGCGCACGTCTAAAGCTTGCAACGGCAAAACTAGGCTAATGATTATGAATGTTGGGGAAAGGCAAAATAAAACATTTGAATTATTCGTTAATAAACTAGTAATTTCTTCTCAGTCAGTGTCGGCTGAAAATATCAAGTTGTAGAATGTGACGCTGACTTTAATAAAGAAATGCACCTTTTCATTCCGACTACGTAATTAAAGATTTGTATTTTTTGGTTCGTTCGTTCGTTTAATAAAGTAGCCGGTTCATTGCTGTGACGCGCTCCATTTCACGGAGACTGCATGAGACGGCAGAAAGCGCATCTTGTTTCTCTGTGTTTCTCTGTGTAGCCTACATAAATAAAAGCATATATATATATGAACTGGCTGTTGAATTTTGTATTTTTGAAAGTTCAATAATACTATTAAAAAAACTTGCCGGACGGATTCATTACCCCGCTTTGTACCGGGACCTCACAATTTACAGATTTAAGCAGTGCTTACAATATTTGTTAATTTAAAATTTAATTAAAAATGTAAATTATTTTCTAAAATTAAATAAATAATAACATAATTGAGGCATTCAAGGCCAGACCACGTCGTCTCGCCCTTTGAGCAGCTAACAGGCACCATTAAATGTACTGTGCTATGTTGTTGGCGATCCTGAATGTAATGTATAAAAAATATTTTACTGCTTTCTCTAATGTGTCTTGCAAGACATCTATTCAAGATTGTTTATTGCACCAAAAGTAATTTCAAAGGAACCTTATATGTAGGCCCATGTACAGTTTAAGCCACCATTGCAGGATGTGCAAAATGTTAATGATTTAAAAAAGGAGGGATTATTTAAAAGCATTTTGTTTTCATTTAGTAGAGCAGCTACATCTGTTTTTACATAATAGATTTTTACATCGCCTAGTCACTGAAGTCAATGATTATTCTTTGATAAAGTAAATGTGCTTTGCTCACTGTATAATTTGTTCATTGTTTGAATAACCGTGGAAATGCGGTGTTATAATTAGAAACTTAAAATGTATTTTTATTAAACCTGTTATCATCAGGTTAAATAGGAGTTTAGTCTTATTAAAATATGTGATAAATTGTACTTGCCTAAAAGGGGTTTATGATGTGTGTAGTTAATGATTAGGCTACAGTGAGCGCGTTTGACTAGAGCGCAGTTAAAGAGCTGTTGAAGGTTATACTGTATGTGATTGTCGGTGACCCTCTTGAGCGAGAAAGCTTCGGAAAATGGAAAAACACAACAACAACAAAAATATTTCAGTTACAACCCTGCTCCAACACACCTGTCTGAAATTAACCAGTAGCCTTGAAGACTGTGATTAGCTGGTTCAGGTGTGTTTGATTGGGTTTGTAGATGAAATCTGTAGGACGGTAGCTCTCCAGGAGCAGGGCTGGAGACCACTGGTAGGCCAACGTGAAATGCAGGGCTGACAATAGAACACATTCACAATGGAGAATTCATTAAAACTGTCTCTCTCTCTGTCACATACACACACACACACATGTTTGTTTTTATGGTTTACGGGGACTCTCCATAGGCGTAATGGTTTTTATACTGTACAAACTGTATGTGCTATTGCCCTACACCTACCCTACACCTAAACTTAGCCCTCACAGGAGACGGTGCATTTCTACTTTCCCCCCAAAAAAACTTACTCTGTATGATTTATAAGCATTTTGAATTATGGGGACACTGAAAATGTCCTCATAAATCACCTTCTCCTTGTAATACCTATGTCATACCCATGTCATTATACAAATTTGTGTCCTCATAAACCACATAAACACACGCACACGCACGCACGCACACACGCAGAAATGAAAGGTTTAATAATACTAAATATACAGCACGCATGCTAACACACACATACACACACACACTCACTTTGTTGCAGATATAAAATAGTGATTTTCAAAGACATCCAAAACAGAGAATAGGTTAACAGACACATGTAGCCTACACAAAAATGAAATGGTTAAACTAACATATTAATACCCAATAAGCATGCTTGTTTTTTTTGCGCATTAATCTGACAATAAATGTGGCACACCCAGTTTTTCTGATGCACACCCAGAGTCTCCTTTCTGGCTACGCTCCTGCACAGAACACACCAAAATTATTTTATTTCAGCACCACCTGTTGTTCAAAAGTGATCAAGTCAAGTCAAGTTGAGCTTTATTGTCATTTTGCTACATGTGGATACATACAGTGGAACAAAACGTTGTGACTCACAGGACCACGGTGCTACATAAATACAGACATACAACAATGAAGTAAAAAAAGAACACTATAAACCTATACACAACTAACTTACTGACATATTTTGACTATAAATATACTGTATATAAATGTAAACATATATATAGACTAAAATATGCAAACTGAATGAATGCTTCAAATGAATACTGTACATGTGCAGAGAGAAACATTGTAAGTCAAGCAGCTGGCTGGGGAACAGTGTAAGGCGATTTGTAGTGCATGAGCATGTAAGCATACATATACTATTGAATCTTTTTGTGGTATTATGTACACATAGTAATGTGTGAAAAGTGTCTAGTGCAAATAGAGGAGAGTGTGTTACTACAGGTCAGGGATACTCAAGTCTGGCTTGCGAAATAAACTTCCCTACAGAGTTTAGCTCTAACCCTTATCAAACACACCTGAGCATGCTATTCAATGTCTTCAAGATCATTAAAAAATCACAGGTAGGTGAGTTCGATCAGTGTTGGAACTAAACTCTGCAGGAAAGTAGATCTCGCGAGCCAGATTTGAGTATCACTGCTACAGGGGGTTGTACAGGCCCACTCACCTGTGTGTAGAACAATTCGAATTACACAAAAGTTTCAGAGTTTTTTTCTGTTATGTGGTAAGGTTGGGGGGTGTTTGTGGGGGGTGTGATGGTCAATGTTTCAGGAGGTAGGGGGTTTGTGTGGGGTTTCAGTGTTGAGTTCAGGGTTCTCACAGCACTGGGGAAAAATATGTTGAGCAGTCTGGCGGGGCGAGCTCTGATTCTCCGGTACCGTCTCCCTGATGGTAGGAGCTGGAAGAGACTGTGGGAGGGATGGGTGTGGTCTTTCATGATACTATTTGCTTTGCTGGAGCATCGTGTGAGGAAAATGTCCAGGATGTCCAGGGGAGAGGGGCACCGATGATCTTTGCAGCTGTGTTCACTGTCCGCTGGAGTTCTGCTGCACTACCGTTCCCATACCAGACAGTGATACAGCTGGTCAGCACGCTCTCAATGGTTCCCCTGTAGAAAGTGGTGAGCATGGGTGGAGGGAGATTTGCTCTTTTCAGCCAGCGGAGAAAGTGTAGTGAACTTGGCAGTGCAGTCATGGGTCAGCAGCGTGAAGAGCAGCGGGCTGAGCACACAGCCCTGTGGGGCACCTGTGCTCAGTGTGGTAGTGCTCGAGGTGTTGCGGCCGACACGAACTGACTGAGGTTTTCCGGTTAGAAAGACCAGGATCCAATTACAGAAGGAATTGTTGAGGCTCAGCAGGTTGAATTTATTAATGAGCTATTGTGGTATTATTGTGTTGAATGGTGAGCTGAAGTCAATGAACAGCATTCTAACATAGGAGTTTTTATTTTCTAGGTGGGTAAGAGTCTAGGTGGAGGAAATTGCATCATCCATAGAGCGGTTTGGGCAGTATGCAAATTGGAGCGGATCGAGTGTGTTGGGGAGACTGGTTTTCATCTTGATGAGCCTCTCAAAGCCCTTCATTATGATTGGAGTCAGTGCTATGTGTCGTCATCACAGGCCTGTGGTGGGGGCTTGTAGTCAGTCAGTGATGGTCTGAATGGCTTGCTACAGGCTCTGTGTGTCTCTGCTGTCTGTGAATTGATTATTGATTTATTATTGATTTTTTGATGTCCATTTCACATTTTTGATGCCAAATGATTGTTCTTGCTGTTTAGAGGGCTGCTGTATCTCCTGATCTGAATGCTTTATCTCTGATCTTTAGCAGCCCACGAACCTCTTCTGCAGGCACGTGCAGAGGGGGGGGGCGGAGGGTGCTTGAGCACCTGCCCCTTTGCCCCATGATGCCCAAAGTGCCCTTTTGTCAAGGCAATTTTTTTTTTTTTTTTATTAAACACCCTTCTGTGAAGGCCTGCCCAATGTAACTATTAGTAAAATGAATGATTAATAATTTAGCCGTAAATAAAATCACCCACATGATAACCTTTCACCTGACGACCTCATCCGCACGATCCCTCGCGCTCAGGCACCACTTCAATATCGTCCGCGCCACGGTTGCAGCTTAAGTAAGTGGGGTTCTCAGCGGAGTGGTATGCTTGTTTACTTATCATTATTGTTATTTTACAAGAACAACGTGAAGAGAACATGCATTGCACAGCTTTTGTTTAAATCGCTGTGTTTAGCCTGCAGCAAACGCCACTTCTAAACGTTATACACAGCAGCAGCACCATAAACAAAGGTGCATGTGTTCACTTCGTTCATGCTATTTGAGGGAGAAAAGTTTCATGGGGGTGGAAGGGTCTCGTCTTTTTAATGTCATTTGACTAAAATCTATTCATACTTTTACTTTTATTGTTACAGTATTTATTTAAAAATGTAGAGTGCCTTAAAGTAATTACCTCAACACTGGTAAAACAAGACTATACTGATTTTCTCATTCTCCGAATTTTACTTATCAATCCTGTTTTTAATTATCATCATCATTCAAAAATGAATAAATTCAGAACAGGATTAGAATACAATTATATTTTAAATATGACAAAAAATTCTACAAAAGCAACAAGTAGTGTTTACAATAGCAAAAACACCTTAGCCTGTAAAGTCAATAACATCTCTTTGGAAATAAATAAAAAAATGTCAGTATAAAACGAATAATATACCTGACCTGACATCACAGTGCAGAGTGAAGAAGATATGGCCCTTATAGATTTCAGAAAAATGTGTGAAGTGTGTGTGTGTGTGTGTTCTGCAGTGCAAAGAGAGAAGAATAAAACAAAAAAAGAAGGAGCTGCTTGAGGCAGGTGCAAAGAAAATATTATTTAACTTTTAAACTCAAAACTTTTCTGTTTTGTTTCTTTTTCTAAACTGCATCATGGCATTTGCTACTGTATCAATACAGAAGCATCCGCATCAATACGCGTATCAGCAAGGAATGCGTCACTATACATTGCTGTTATGATATTTTGTGCACAGCCCTATTTAAAGCCTTGTTTCATGTGCCCCTTTTATATTTTGAGCACCTGCCCCTCCAAAGGTCTCTGCACGGCCCTGCTCTGCTGTCATCCATGGCTTCTGGTTTGCATGTGTGGTGATGGTCCTGGTAACTGTCACATCATCAATGCACTTTTTGATGTAAGCAGTCACAGTTTCAGTGTACTCCTGCAGATCTGTGTGGTTGTTGTAGGTGGCCGCCTTTTTAAACCTGTTACAGTCTGTGTCCTGGTAGCAGTCCTGCAGTGCTGAGGTAGCATTTTCTAGCCATACCGTGATCTGTTTTTGAATCGGTTTGGCAAGTTTGAGAAGTGGTCTGTATGCTGGGATTAGCATAACAGAGTTGTGGTCTGAGTACCCGGGGTGGGAGTGGGGTTCAGCTTTGTATGCGTGTTTCACTGTTGTATAAACAAAGTCCAATGTGTTTCCCCTTGTTGCAAAGTTCACAGGATTGTAGAACTTTGTCAAAACTGTCTTTAAGTTAGTGTGGTTGAAGTCACCAGCTATGATGAATAAGCCGTCGGGTTATTGTTTTGTTGTTCGCTGATGGCGCTGTAAAGTTCATAAAGCACGTCCTTAGCGTTTGCACACAGGGGAATGTACACAGCGACAATAACAATGGCCATGATCTCCGGCCATTGTTAGAATAGATAGATAGAACTGTCGAGACTTCACAACCATAAACTAAACCAGCGATGAACAGGGTTTTGATAAAACTGCAGCATTGTTACACCATTATTTGTTGACATACACACACAAGCCGCCCCCGCGAGTCTTACCAGACAGTGATGAAACTCTGTCCGCTCGACAGCAGGTTAGTCCGTGCAGCCGAATGGCGGAGTCCGGGATGTTGTCGTTTAGCCATGTTTCAGTGAAAACAAACACACAACAATCCCTTGTCTCATGCTGTGTGAACCGACTGAGTTAAATTAAGTCCAGTTTGTTTTCCAGAGAGCGAACTTTTGAGAGCATGAGTGATGGAATTGCTGGTCTAGTGGGGTTAGCCTAGCTCATATACCGCCAGCGTCGCCGCTCTGTGCGGGTAGCGTCAGTAAGCGAGGCCGCGGTCTCTGAGTTCGGCTTCAGCAGCAGACAGAGGCCTTATAGCTTCTCAGTAGTCACCGGCGAAAGCTGATGTTTGTAAACACTGCCGATTTCCAGAAGGCTCTGGCAATCATAGATGTGTTTCCGAGTGTTTATCTGATGATTTTGAGATAAAGTGAGACGAGGAGACGAGACTAAAAGACATAAAAACATTTTTTGGGGACCTGGAGCAGCCGCTGCGTCCGAACGCGCCGCCAAATCAAATCAAATCAAATCACTTTTATTGTCAAATTGTGAGTGTAATTCTTGAGAGCGTGCTCCAGACAGTGCAGAAACAATTTACATTCAGACAGTATGTACTTACAGACTTATACAGAAGACAATGTGCAATATAAACATACATGTACTCAGTACACGCAGTGTACTATTATACATACTTACATTTATCAATACACATTACACACCCTATGTAAATCTTATACATCTTGGTTCATCTATAACCAATAAGCCATTTAATTATATTACAAGTGGTTGTATTTATACTTGTTCAGCCATTTCAATTAAAATCATCCTAAAATGGCTTCAGTTACACATTGATGCTGTTGGTCTGATGCCCCATGCCATGCATTATTTCCTAGTTTTGCCGCTGGACTGCTTGGTCCGGAATAGCTGTAAGTTTTTATTTTTTATTTTTGCTTCAATAAAAAAGGAAATCTATAGATTTTTTTTTTTTTCCTGTGGTGATCAAATGCAATCAACCAACTAATCAAATTAAAATATTATTGATGAAGATTTTTTTTTGCTGTGCATTATCCTATTCAGTTTTTTGGTCTCTTCTTCCTTATCCATCCATTTTTATTGATTGATTGAAATCTAGATTTGAGACAATGTATTTTTTTTTATTTTTTTTTATTATTGGAATATTTTACATATTCTCATTTTTTGTCTCTCAGGAGGACTCCCAGAGGTACTACTCCTGGCGCAGTTTTGGTCCTGGTGACAAACGGACACAGGATCTCTGGGTGGATCTTAATTCAATGCATCAAGGACCTGTCAAAGTGCACGCTATTCTATCCAACACCCACAGACAAGCATCGGTGAGACAACCACACAGAGATATTCCTGTATTCTTAGAAAAATATGCATATGGCTCACATGGGCCAAAGAATAACATTTTATTCTTGCTTGTAATTTTGCTATTTATCATTTTACCTCCCTGACTAAATTTTTTTCTCTCTCTATTTTGCATATTTTCCTTTATCATACTCCCTGTCTCCTCACTAGCGGGTGACACTAATGTTTGACTTCCTTTTCTATGGACATCAAGTGAGACAAATCACCATAGCAACAGGAGGTATTGTATAGACTATGTTTACCTCTCTCCTCCATCAGGCCATTTGGAGCATATCAGACTGATTTGTGTTTGCCATAGACACTGAGAAAATATCTAACAAGAGATGCTTTCGTGACATATTTTGTATTATTCAAAACTGGTCAGGTCTTTGTTGAAGTTAAAGTTTTTGGAATTCTTTCCCTCAATACTTTGGCCTTTTTTTCAATACTCTTTGCTCAGTGCTCCTATCCAAATTTGAGCTTGACACAGCAGTAAATTCCACATCCAAAATCCACTGAAACACTTCATACTTAATACATTGTCTCCAGTGGTGGAAAGAGTACTGAAAAAACATACTCAAGTAAAAGTACCATTACCTTCAAAAAAAAATTGGTGTGAGTAGAGTAAAAGTACTTGTCCAAAAAACTACTTGAGTAAGAGTAAAAGAGTAGCCTATTTAAAAGTATGCATGGGTATGGAGTAGTGAGAAATTTCTACCCCGTCATAATAAATGCTGTACACTGCAATTTTTTTATTTAAAAAACATTGCACATTCTGTAATTCACATTATCTTGTATGTCATACAGAATATCTATCATCCAGAAGTTTTAATGTTGACTGTCAACTTAATACATCAAAACAGCACAGAAACAGTATTCAGTTAAAGAAAAGATTAGTCCTGAATCAGAATCCCCCATATCAGTCCTGATTCTATGGGGGTGCTAGAAGGTGCTAAGCAAGAGCACCCTTGGTTGAGGCTGTAAAAACAGGATATTGTTGAGACAGATTTGGCAAACATTCCAATCTGTATTCATTTGTGTTCAGGAGAGCTTCAAAGGTTTCTATTTGCAATAGGGTTGCCCCATAATAGTCGACTAACCGTTAGTCGACGAGAAGAGGCATGGTCGACCACAATTTTATTAGTCGCTAAGTTGCAGAAAAAAAAAAATCTACAGTGCGAAGTCACGCAGTCTTTGACGGACAGATAGTTAACGGCTGGTCTATGTCGTTTGTCTATGTGGTAACTGGGGAAGTTGTGGCCTAATGGTTAGAGAGTCGGACTCATAATCAAAATAAATTAAATACACTTTATTGTCCCCAAAGTGGAAAGTTGTTTTGGACTCAAGGTGTTTACATTGACAAGACCATCGAATCCATAAATAACAATATACATACAATATACACATTGATTCTTATACTAACCCTGAAAAAACAATCATTCCCTATTTAACATTTTAACTGACATGGGTATAACATACTTTTTTAAATGATTATACCTACACATTGGACATTTATACCGTCTTCCAGAAGACAACAATTCATACACTATATGCAGAACATGCAATGGGTTAGCTAAAATTGTATGTGCTTCCCTAAGGACTGACTGTTCATACAGTGACTCAAGGGACAAATACTTATTTATCCCAATGATCTTCATTGCTATTTTTAACAAGCGTGCTAGCTAAGACTTTACCTGAATTGAGAGGTTACCAAACCATACCGTAATGCCATATCTAATTATACTCTCTATAACTGTCACAAATGAAGCTTCCTTACCGCCTCCTCCGCACCATCAGAGCGAACACTCACCAGAGTATTGACTGTTTCTCTTTCGAACTTCAATTCCCAGCACCCCACACACCTGGGACTGATTGCACACACACCTGCTCATCATTACACCCTCTCCATATAAGCACACCACTCACGTTCATCCCCGCGAAGTCTTGATTTGCTACGGTGATCATTTCTGAGCGTTTATTATTGTGGATTGTTTATTCTGTTATGACCTGGACTGTTTCTCGTTTCTGTGATTCTCTGCCCCCTGCCCCGACTCGCATCTGTTTACTGGACTGTGATTCTCTGCCGCCTGCCCTGATCTTCGCCTGTATTGTTAGCGCTCTCTACTCGCCGTTGCGGCTGTTTGTCTGTGCTGCGCTGCTGTTTAATAAACTGCATATGGATCCTCAATCTACTGACTCCTTACAGAAGACTTCACCGACCAGCGATCCAGCAGTCGTCATGCAATTGTCAACCGAGTTATCTGCCCAAGCTAATCAACTCGCTATACACCAGCACCAGCTCACTCGACTCACCTCTCTCACCGAGGAGCTTGTCAACACATTGCAGAATCTCTGCGTAGCAGCACCGCAGCCCAAACCCGCCTCGGCACGAGCGGCCGCTCCAGTACATGCCATGCCAAGCCAAAGCCCCGCTGTAAGTCCACGCCTTGCCTTTCCTGATAAATTCGATGGAGATCCATCTAAATGTAAGGGATTTCTTTTACAATGCTCCCTGTTTGTTAACCAACAACCCATGCTGTATCCTACGGATTTGGGGAAGATGTCTTTTGTGTTCTCGCTGTTAACTGGAGGGGCATTAGAGTGGGCCACCGCTGTGTGGAGAACAGAAGGATCCCGCAGGAGCAAGGAGTGCTGGTGAACAACTTCTCATGTTAAACCAAGGAAGAAGGGCGGCAGCCGAATATGCCTTATCCTTCCACACTCTCGCTGCACAAACCGACTGGACTGAGGATGCTTTGAAACTACTGTTCCGAAAAGGATTAAGTCTGGAACTTCAATCGGAGCTGGCGTGTCGCGATGAAGGAAGGACCTTGAGTGAGTTAATTTAATTATCCATCCAGATAGATAACCTAATAAGGTCACGACGACCCACTCATACTCTGGCCAACGATAACCCCGTTTTTGCGACCGATAATGAACCCATGCAACTTGGATACACGCACTTGACACCTGAAGAATGAGAACGTCGGCTACAGCATCATCTCTGCTTGTACTGTGGAAAAGCCGGCCATCTCAAAATGTCATGCCCCGTTCGTCCTCGCAACCCGCATTCAAGATCGGTGAGTTCCTGTTTCCATTTCAAAATTCCCATAACGCTTACCAGCAGAGATAAAACGATCTGTACAAATGCCTTGCTAGATTCAGGAGCTGCTGGTAATTTCATCTCTGCTGAATTTGCTCACCAACACAATTTGAAATTAACCCCTTGTGATTCTCGGTTGGCAGTGGAAGCAATAGACGGTCGACCCCTCGGAGGGGGTAGAATCGCCCACCTAACAGAGGAGATCCACATGCAGATAGGAGCACTGCATCATGAAAACATTAGATTCTACATCATCCTTTCACCTAATAATCTAGTAATTCTCGGTTTGCCATGGCTCCGCAGTCACAACCCTCACATCTCCTGGAGGGAGGGGCAGATCATTCATTGGAACAGCACCTGCCATGAGCACTGTCTTACTCCCATCACTCCACTTCCCTTACAGTCAATCCTTCTCGCCGCACAGAACCCAGACATTCCAGGCTTGCCTACCAAATACGCCGACCTCACCGAAACATTCAGCAAGATCAAAGCCTCTCAGCTACCACCACACCGCTCGAGTGGCTGCTCGATTGAACTACTCCCAGGTGCCACACTACCCTAGGGTAGAATTTTCCCTTTGTCTCAGCCTGAAGCAGAATCCATGAGGGCCTACATAGAGAAGGAGGTAACCAAGGGGTTTATCAGACCTTCAACCTCACCCGCATTAGCGGGATTCTTCTTTGTGTAAAAAAAAGATGGAGGCCTTCGACCCTGTATAGATTACCGCGGACTCAATGAGATAACTGTCAAGTTCAGGTACCCCTTACTTCTAGTTCCTTCCGCCCTTGAGCAGCTTCGTCAAGCCAAATACTTCACAAAACTAGATCTATGTTGTGCCTTTAATTTGATCCGAATCAAAGATGGAGATGAATGGAAGACGGCATTCTCTACTTCCACTGGCCACTATGAATACTTAGTTATGCCGTTTGGCCTGTCCAACAGTCCCTCAGTGTTCCAATCCTTCATTAATGATGTGTTCCGTGATATGTTAAACTGGTGGGTGATTGTTTACATTGACGATATTCTGATATATTCTAATTCCTTGGAAGAACACACTCAACACGTGAGATCTGTTTAAGAACGCCTCATTCAGTACCAACTCTATGCTAAGGCGGAGAAATGTGAGTTTGATTGCACTTCCACCTCATTTATCGGATATATCATCAGTCATGAGGGCGTGGCCATGGATGAGAGCAAGGTCAGGGCAGTACTGAAATGGCCCCAACCACGCACAGTCAAGGAGTTACAGCTATTTCTAGGATTCGCCAACTTCTACCAATGATTAATTCGCAATTTCAGCACAGTCGCTGCCCCTCTAACCTCCATGACAAAGCATTCCACCTCTCGTCTCACTTGGAGCGCTGAAGCCTTACTAGCTTTTCAGGAACTCAAGACAAGATTCACATCCGCACCTATCCTCCATCATCCCGATCCCAGTATTCCTTTCGTGGTGGAGGTCGATGCTTCTAACACTGGTATCGGAGCAGTATTGTCCCAACGTCAGGGCGATCCAGCCAAAATGTTCCCCTGTGCCTTTTTTTCAAGGACACTGTCCTCAGCCGAACGGAATTATGATGTGGGCAATCGTGAGCTTCTTGCCATGAAGGCAGCCATAGAGGAATGGCGTCACTGGCTAGAGGGAGCCGAACATCCGTTCACCGTTTTGACTGACCACAAAAACTTGGAATATCTACGTTCTGCCAAACGATTGAATCCCAGGCAAGCAAGTTTGGCTATGTTCTTTCAATTCAATTTCACTGTCACTTACCGCCCAGGCACCAAGAATATCAAGGCAGATGCTCTATCCAGACAGACAGATCAAACTAGCTACCCTAAGACCGAGGAGAACATTATACCTGAGTCTTTGCTCGTTGCACCAGTTCAATGGGATATAATGACAGAAATTGCTCAAATTAATCCGCAGAATCCTCCTCCACAGAATTGTCCACCCGAACTCTCTTACGTCCCTGAAACTCTCCCACATATCCCCAAATTCAGATAATTGCGGCTCAAACATAAATGACTTTGTAAGATATCTTGCTCGCCGTGAGCTTGTAGCAACAGGCTTACTGCAGTTTAATGACAAACCTCAGAATTACAGAGCCTGGAAATGTTATTTTCAGACTGCAATAACTGATTTAAACCTGACTGCAAGGGAAGATATGGATCTCTTGCTGAAGTGGCTTGGCAAGGAGTCAGCAGAGCATGTGGAACAGATTAGAGCAATCCACATCAACCATCCACAAGCAGGTCTGGCTATGGCATGGGACAAACTTGATCAAACATATGGCTCAGCGGAAGTAATAGAAGATGCCCTGTTCAAACGTATTGACGTCTTTCCTAAAATAGCCAACCGAGATTATTCTAAGCTCACAAAGTCTGTTGTGATCTGTAACAGAGTGATCTGTTAAAGGAGCTTCAATCTGCTAAGGCCGAACGAGACTTGCCAGGTCTTGCTTTTTTAGACAGTGTACAGAAGCTACTGTTTCGTTTGCAAGAGAAGTGGGCATCAGTTGGTGCAGCCTACAAGCGACAAAACCATGTTCCTTATCCTCCGTTTACCTACTCCGTAGACTTTGTTAGCCAGGAGGCAAGCATTGGAAGCTATCCAAGCTTCAACTTTGTCTCTAGCATAGACTTGAATCCCAAAATGGAGAAGACAGCTTGGAAGCCCAGTAAACAATGAGAAATCTCTGTACACAAGACAGCGTTATCTTCAAGAGTTCCCAATGATGCTGGTGAGTTTGCAAAACAATATGCTGACTTTGATAAACAGTGTCCCATTCATAGAAAATCGCATCCTCTGAATAAATGCCGTGCCTTTCGGGAAAAGCCCAGTGACGTTCGTTAGGCATTTTTAAGAGACAATAATGTGTGCTATAAATATTTTGCTTTGACATCACATATTGCAAAGAACTTTAAGACTAAAGGCCAATGTTCTGAATGTAAAAGCAAAAGACACCACACGGCACTCCACCCTGGGCCTGCACCCTGGATAAAGGCAGACCCTGCTACGGAGTACGGCGGAGGAAATCTCACCTCAATCTCAAGTCACTAGCAAATGCACGGAAGTCTGTGGGGAAAGTCAGACAGACCGATCTTGCTCTAAAATATACCTTGTAAAAGTATTTCCAGCTGGCCGCAGGGACAAGGCAGTGAAACTATTTGCAATTCTGGATGAACAGAGAAACAGGTCGCTGGTTCGTTCACAGTTCTTTGAAGTGTTCAGTGACCAAAGTCCAAGTGCTCCTTACATATTAAGAACATGCGCTGGAGTAAAGGAGTCAGTTGGAAGAAGGTCCAGTGGCTATGAAGTAGAATCTTTGGATGGAACTGTTTGCATCCCATTACCAAGCCTTATAGAATGCAATGACATTCCTAATAATAGAGATGAGATTCCAACCCCTGATATGGCTCGCGGTCACGTACATCTAAAGTCCGTGGCACACCTCATCCCAGAACAGGACCCACAAGCCCCAATTATGTTTCTCTTAGGTCGGGACATTATAAGAGTTCATAAAGTCCGTAAACAGGTGAATGGCCCGCACAACTTTGGCCTATGCTCAGAAGTTAGATCTGGGATGGGTTATCGTAGTCAATGTGTGTCTAGGGAATGTCCTCAAACCACTGACAATCAGAACCTTCCACACAATCACCACAGAACCAAATCACCCGACGCTCTTTGATCCTCTTTGAGCAACCTTGAAAGGAAGCCTGTTATTAGGGAACACTTCCTCAGCTTCATGGACAAGATGTTTAAAAAAGGACATGCCGAGTTACAGGGCTCTAGACTAACTTTTTGCACTGGTGCGCCTAACTTTTTTTCATATTTTCATATGAAATTTTCATATAGGCAATATTGACTCGTAAATGATTAACTAACAATCTGGTCAACATAAAGTTCTTTATTTGAAGCACAATTCTGCATGAAAGGTAACTTACTGAAAAAGTGTTAGTGCTCAAAGTGTTTCACTGAGCTAATACTTAAACTTAAAAACATCTCAAGATAAATTAAATACAAATAAAATTTAAATTAAGGGTTTTAAGGGCTTCAAACTGAACATCTCATGGCTCAATGTCTTATGGACTATCCTCCATTGCAGTCACATAACCCTCGGATGGCCAACTCCTGTAGTTTGGCGATCTTGATCTAAACCAGCTGGCCACACTCTCTCTAACATCAAAATCTTCCAGACTTGACCCCTCTACACTAATTCTTATGAGATCTTCCACTGTGTCTGAATGAAGGGATGCTCCAGTGCCCCCCCCCCCCCCCCCGCCCCCTTAAACCTATAAAAGAATCCAGTGCCCCCATCCCACCTCTGACTACCAAATAATTTCACTAAACATTGTGAAAAAAATTATTTACAGAAAAACAATCCTGTTCTGTCTAATTGTCTCTCTGTGCTCATCATACTGTATTTTAATGCAGCCAAATTCTCAATAAAATGGTCTTACTTTATATATTTTACTGATTCTTTTGTCAGTCAATGGGATAAATATGAAATAGGGACTGAAACGCAGCCCTTTAATAATTTATAACCAACTCTCCCTTCCAAGAAGTTAGTCTGCACAAAAATCCTAATTTATAATTTTATTGAGCCGTTGTCTGATGAAATCACATAATACACAATATAAGACAATTCCTGTGCTGTGATTTCGGCTATATTTGCATGTAACCTTAGAGAAGCAATAATATCTCTTTTAATTGAACATGTTGCTTCTCTCAGACCAGTCTCTCGAGGATTTCGCGTGACTTTTTTCAGATTTGTGCAGCCTAAAATGACTGATATTGCTGCGGCTTTTCTCAAAATTTGCGTTTCTTATTGTTTTGCAGTGAAAATATACCACAGACAACATTCTTCTAATATTGTTATGACTTTTCTGACTTCGAGACCCGTTGTAGGGCTCCAGACTAACATTTAAGAACACCAGCACCAGTGCCTTTAAGTTCTACAGAATGTGGCACCAGCACCTGACAGTAAAGCACTCACCCTAATCGCACATTTGATGTCTGCATTTACATATTCAAGAGGTATTTTTAAGAGTGTTTGCTCATCTGCAATACATCTCTAATATGTTTCCAGTCAGATGTCAAATAGAGATGTATTAAATGCATGTAAAACTGCTTCTGACACGTTTATCAGATTACACAGCAGATGTTTCCCAGATCTTTAGCAGACGTCTTACAGATATACTTGTGCTGTCTGGGTAGTTGAGATGCAGTTCAAAATTAACTTTTATCAATGTCATTCATAATGTCTAAATATAATTTAATAAATACAAAATATATATATATATTAGGGAGTGTAAATGGCTGATAAGCCAATAAGTACTTCTCTGCAGCCATCTAATAGTGGTGATTTAATGTATTTTTTTTTTTTAAATAAGTGTTTGCTTTCCTACATTATGAAACTTTAGTTTTATAAATGGAGCAACCTATGAAGGATGAACAAATAATGTCATCACATTACTTAAAGCTTTGAAGTGCTGGGAAAAGTTGTGTGAAGCATTTCAAAACACTTTGAAAGTGAGTGTGAAAGACAATAGACAATTTCTGCCACAAGTTGTTCCTGTATTTATGTTAAATCCATGGTGATTGGTGGTGATGTGTTTATTGAACAATGTTTCTCCTGGTTTCCACACCAGTGGCGTTTGTTCTGATGTCTGTAGCTTTAACAGAATTTGAATGCTTCTCACAAGATTTGACAGAGGTTATTGATTCCGCGGTGAATTCGACTACTTTCTTCACTGTATCTCTCAGCGCTGTGTATAACGGTGTCGCGTGATTGAGAGCAGCCCGCGGCTCAGGCACGAGCAGATAAATGGTTTGCGCCGTATAGCCCAAACGAGTAGCACGGATTTGTTCCGCTTTCGGTTCGTTTGTCCGATGTAGCTCTTGTAAAGCTGTTTATTCCATTTTTGGAACTGAGAAACAACCTTTCTTTGACTGAATGCGCATTGCGATGACGTCACCGGACGCGTCTAAGCGCAAAATCTTTGGAAAACCTGCGGCAATTTGGAAAATAGCGGAGTTTGCGATAAATTCAGCGATCGCAGAATCCTGGAGAGACTGTCAAACGCTCACTGAACAGAGTAGATTCAGAGAAAGAGATGCGCGCATCTCTACTACTCACCTTTATCTTTCTCTGTCTGCCTGCACCAGCACACGCATCTTCAAACGTACACACACAGGAATATCTGGACCACGGCCAATCAGTGTGGGGTCCGCCCTAGACCACGATATGAGCCTAACTGTCTGTTGTCGAACAGCAGAGAGACTTTCTGAGTCGCGGATACTTTTTTTTCTTGAATGGCTGGACGCACCAGTGCAACCTCAGATTTTTTTTTGTCGCACCCTTGAGAAATTAGGTCCCACTCTAGAGCCCTGGAGTTAGCTCCTCCTCTGTGTGAGAGAGAAGAACAATGGTACCTGCCAACATTCGGAGTGTATCATCCGAAGAAACCTAATCAAATCAGAGTAGTTTTTGATTCTAGTGCCCAACACAATGGTGTATCACTTAATGATGTGCTGTTAACCCGGCCTGACCTGAACAACACTCTGGTGGGAGTACTGATCCGCTTCAGGAAAGAAGCCATTGCCTTTACTGCAGACATAGAACAGATGTTCTACTGTTTTTTGGTAAGGGAAGAAGACAGAAACTTTCTATGTTTTCTTTGGTTCCAAGACAATGACCTTTCCAAAGACATCGTGGATTATCACATGAGGGTCCACGTCTTTGGTAGTAGTGTATTGCAGTGGCAATACATTGTCTACATCAGTCAGTTCAGATTGGTGATTTCCCTGTCGACCCTGATGTCAAGTGTTTTGTGATGTGCAACTTCTAAGTAGATGACGGTCTGAAGTCCCTGCCTACAGTAGAAGCTGCTATCAGTTTGCAAAAAAAAACTCAAGATGTTCTCTCCAAATCAAATCTGAGACTACATCGCAGCAAACAACAAAGAGGTCATGGAAGCCTTTCCATCCACAGACCATGCAAGTGATCTAAAAGATCTAGACTTTGAGGCAGACACGCTGCCAATACAGCGTAGTCTTGGACTTAATTGAGACATCCATACCGACTGTTTCCTCTTCAGTGTCTGTGATGAGATCTAAAACCTTACACCCGGCGAGGTGTCTTATCCACTATTAACAGCCTCTATGATCCTCTTGGGTTCGTAGTGCAAGTCACTATTCAAGGCAAGGCTATTCTGAGAGAACTTACTTCTGTGGATGGAGATTGGGATGCTCCACTGCCAAAATAAATGGAAGAAGCTTGGACATAATGGAGAATTTCCTTGTCGGACCAGCCCGGTCTTTCCACTCCCAGAGCCTGTACTCAGACTTCACCATCTGCAGCTGTCAGAAGGGAATTGTGTGTCTTTTCGGATGCATCAACCAAAGCCATTGCTGCAGTGACGTATCTCAAAATCACAGATTCTGCAGGAAATAATTTGATTGGCTTCCTAATGGGGAACGCCAAACTTGCCCCCCACCCTGAGCACACAGTGCCAAGACTTGAACTTTGTGCGACAATGCTAGCTGTTGAGTTGGCAGACTTAATTTCTGCAGAACTGGACCTTCAGCTTAATGCTATAACCTACTACTCAGACAGTAAGGTGGTTCTCGGGTACATTTGTAATGAAAGCAGGCATTTTTATGTTTATGTCAGCAACCGGGTCCAACGTATCCAAAGGTCCTCTAATCCAGATGAATGGCGATATGTGCCAACAGACCAGAACCCGGCAGATCATGCCACGCGTTTCGTTCCCTCAGCCTACTTACAAAACAAAAATTGGCTAAGTGGACCCAAATTTCTGCTCATGCCAGAACCAGGTATCTCAGAGAGCACTTACAACCTTGTTGATCCTAGTTCAAACCCAGATTTATGTCTTCTAGTGTTCACTTGAAGAACTACAGCATTATCCAAGTCGCTTGGTTCCCAGCGATTTGCCAAATTCTCTTCTTGGAAATCACTGACAGGTGCCATCACTCGCCTTATTCACATAGCTCATCATTTCAAGACAACGGAGATGGAAAACAATTCTTGCAAGGGCTGGCATTACTGCAAAGCAGAATTCACAGTGGAGGAATTCAACAAAGCTTCAGCAATCATAATCCGAGTGGCACAAGAAGAAGTTTACACTCAAGAGATCAAATGTATCCAAAAGCAAGAGAGGATTCCAAAAAGTAGTCCTCTTCATACTCTGGATCCATTTATTGATGAGCAAGGTCTTCTGAGGGTTGGAGGTCGTCTCCACCGAGCAAGCCTTAATCAGAGTGAGAAGACTCCTTTGATAATTCCTGGCAAGCATCACATTGCCACTTTGCTCATTAGACACCACCATGAGCATATCCATCATCAAGGCCGCCATTTTACTGAAGGAGCTGTCCGTACAGCTGGTTTTTGGATAGTTGGTGGAAAACAAAGGGTGAGCAGCATCATACATCAGTGTGTAACTTGCAGACGGCTCAGAGCTACACTCAGCATCCAAAAAATGGCCAGCCTTCCAGCAGATAGTTTCTCAACAGACCCTCACTTTACCAATGTTGGACTGGATGTATTTGGCCCTTGGAGTGTCTCGTTACGTCGGACGAGAGGAGGTCTCTCTCACAGCAAGAGGTGGGCTGTAATTTTTACATGTATGAGCGTAAGAGCTGTTCATATTGAAGTTATAGAATCCCTCGATACGTCCAGCTTCATCAACGTTCTTAGACGTTTTCTTGCTGTTTGTGGACCTGTCAAACACATTCGTTCAGACCGTGGCACAAACTCTGTCGGTGCATGTAAGGACTTAAATATACTTTCAAACATTGACAGCAAAACTGCGAAAACGTATCCGTCAGACCAAAGCTGCACTTGGATTTTAATCCTCCGCATGCTTCCCATTGTGGTGGAACATGGAAAAGAATGATTGGGCTTGCAAGAAGAATTCTTGATTCCATGTTCCTACAGTTGAAAGACAAACTTACCCACAAAGTGCTGGTGACCTTCATGGCAGAGGTAGCAGCCATTATAAATGCCAGGCCCCTTGTTCCCGTGACAACGGATCCTGATGAGTCGTTCATACTCACACCGTCAGTTCTTCTCACACAAAAGGTGAACTCTGTTGCTGCACCTGCAGGCGAGTTTGGAGTTGCAGACCTGTACAAGGGCCAGTGGCGGCAAGTTCAACACCTTTCCAACACATTCTGGGACAGATGGCGGAAGCAATTCCTACCAACCCTACAGGCATGCAAAAAATGGCAGTCCGTCCATCCAAATGTCAGACCAGGACGTGTTGTCCTCCTCAAGAACATCCAAGTACCATGTAATAAATGGCCTCTTGGACTGGTAACACAGACTCTCCCTAGCCAAGATGGGAAGGTGCGTCAAGTTGAGGTCAAGGTCATCAAACCAGGAGGTTCTACCCTTTTCCTCAGGCCTGTTACAGAGATAGTGCTTCTACTTCCCCCAGATTCTAAAGTAGATGGATAGTCATACATTTTTGAGTGATGTGTAAGCACATCAGGCGGGGAGTGTTTTGTTACCATTTAATATGTTTGAAGTCTTGTTTTCATTTTTTAAGCTAATCTCTATGCTTTTCTTTATTTGGTTGTGGTCCCTTTAAGAATCGTAAGTTTCTGTAAAGAGTCATGCCATGTGATAAGGAAGTGAACAAGCATGACAAAGAGAGTAGTATGTTTAGTGTATCTGAAGCTGTACTGAGATAGTTGCATACATCTTGCATCTGTTGCAGCATCGTGGATATGTATTGACTGTTTTTAACAATATCTACGATTGCAGGTCATTGTTTAGGATAACTGATAATTTATGGAGCTGATTGTTAGAAGCCTATTATTCTCTGACTACCTCACAATAGTTAATGGATATTTTGTTCTGGTAAATGGCTATACTGTTCCTAGACCATTAAAAGTGCATATTAAGGGATTTAATTCATTGCATTTTATTATATATGTTGATTTATGCATTTTGTATGTTTCAGTTTCACCTTTCCTCCCAACGTCAATAAAACTGTTGACGAGAAGTCTATGTCTTCAGAGTCTTGATGTTTGGGAAGAGTTTACCTGGCTGTCTAGTTATATACAGTTCATATACTGAGGGCAGCACAGGCTGAAATGCCATTTTACGATTTTTGTTTTTGTGAAAACCTGTATCTGAACTGTAAATCATGTCATTTATGGCTTAATATGAGACCATAGACATTGTCCAACCCCCCACTTATACGGTGTTGATTTTACTTGTGCATCTCTTAAAAAGGGTCATAAATTGCCTTAAATTGATTAAAACAAATTCTGCAGATATGTAAATAATGAAATAAACTCCCTTCCTTGATATTTGTGTATTGAAAAAGTATTTGATTGACATTTAGACACCTTTCTGATTATATATGTGTATGTATATATATACTGTATATGTGTGTGTGTGTCTGTGTGTGTGTGTTCTTTTTATTTGGGCTAGTTAAATACATTTTCGAGATACCAAAATCTGAAACCAGGGATTTTGAAATTTTGCGAGCCCTTGTACTGTGAATTAACATGTACATTAATATTTTTAATGTTAGTATTACCCAACATTACAAAAATGTTAATAAATTATTTAAAAATATAATGTTCCTTTTTAGTTCATGTTATTTAATGCATTAATTAATGAACTTAATGTAAATTGCTACTAACACTTTTTATGATCTATAACTATTTTTTACAAATATTTTAATGGCCTTATTGTAAATTGTTGCCAAAAAATGTATGATACATAATCATTAAAAAATGTAATTGTCTAGAAGCATTTGTGAAACGATTGTATAAAACTATATTACCAATAAAATACATATGAACTTATTTTATGTATATGTTTCTTATTATGTTTAATTGAACTGATCAGTAAAGGGTCAGACTTAAACAGTTTCTTATACAATCAGTGAGACATTTTAGGAAACATAAAAGTTGTAATGATTTTTCCTTTAAATATTTGTAAACATTATTTTAATGCTCTATAGGCACTTCAATAATAATTATGTAAAAGTATACTGACAGTACAGAACATTTAATCTGATTATATTTATTATATTTCATTCAGATAAACAGAGAGTCAGATCATGTAGCTCATCAGGATTAAGGTTATTGTGGGATTACAAATTTTATTTTAAATGTTCACTTCCTGACTAACAAAGTGTCAGGCAATTCAGGTGTTTGAGATCGCTTCCTGACCATTGAGCTTGAGACAGCTGTGCTTTTGTCTCTATGATAATGGTAAGTTCAATGAGTCAGACTACTGAGAGATTCAACTTTTGTTCTGCAAATGGCTTTGTCCTGGCCCAGACGTGGATTCGTTAGGTTTATTGGATTAGTGTCTATGCATTTGATTATGTTGATGAGATTAGAACCACGGGAAGTTTCCCGTAACCAACTAACGCCTCCCTCAGGTGCTTGCTTTGTTTGATGTTTGTCTCCACCTCCAAAAAGTCCCTCCTCCAATTTTGTCTATAAGATACCATGTAAGATTGCTTAAGATTGAGATTTCGATGACTACAGATACCAATGACATGTCATAGAATAAAGAATTCTGCTGACGATCCAATCCGAAGTCTCCTGGTCTTCTCTTCTGAGTTTTCTACACTTTAGAAGAACAGAGTTCACAACAGATGGTGCCGTGACCCGGATAGAGTTCCAGCTTCCTCACCTGAAAAACTTCAAGCTCAAAGAAAGATCTGCATCTTTTGGAATTCAGCGAAACTTCCAGCTGAACAAAGATTCCCAGACTGAATTTTTCTCTCAACCAAGGGTTGTGGTGAGTGCTGTCTCTAATCCAAAAGAACCTAAGACCAGTACAAATGTGTATCCTCTGTGCCGTCAGAGAAGAGTTAACATACATCTGTAGGGTTTGTTTAACTAAGTTATCCTCTGTTTCAGGCAGGGAAGATTTTGGCATTACGTGTTAAAAACAGGTTATCCTCTGTTTCAGGCAGGGAAGAGTTTATCCTCTAAAGTTTTTATTTTAGAGATGAAAGTTATCCTCTGTTCTTGTAGGCAGGGAAGTTATCCTCTGTTTCAGGCAGGGAAGGTTAGCATTTCGTGTTAATAATTTTGGTTTATCCTCTGTTCCTGTAGGCAGGGAAGTTAAGTGTGAAGTGTTGGTAATTTGGAAAGTTAACAATAGTTAAGCTTTTTTTTAACAAGTGTACCCTCTGTTGATCAGAGAAGTTTTTTTTGTTTTTTTGTTTAGTGTTTTGTTTGTGTGGTACAGAAGAAACTTACAAAATGGTTAGAAGGAATGCTAGGCTGATTCCAACCACAGAAAAGAGTGGTCTTGCGACTCCTTTGTGGTCAGATAGTGAATTCAAAACGCTGTTAGGGGAACAAATGGACCTAATAGTCACTGAAAAAGTTAGACAAGAACTAACGCAGAAATATGAGATTCATCCAGACAAGACTTGGTCGGTAGATGAGTGTAAAAAGGTACTAGGAGCAAGTATTCGTAAGAACAATGTGAAAGGCATTATCTGTTGTCACAGAGAATTCAGTGTAACGCTAGCGACACAACAGTCTCAGCGTAACTCAGAGCTAGAGAAACAGAACAATGAACTCCGTGCTAGAGTATCCACTTTGACTAAGAAATTGAACCTCAAGAAAGCTGCAGCAAAAACTGATGTGGAAGTAAGTCAGCCTGATAACATTTACCCTGATTTACAAGCGTTCTTTGAAACAGATGTAGCTCTCCAATCAGTAACTGATGTGCCTGTAAATTCCGTCAATGTGTGTGGTGCGAGGAGAAGATTTCAGGGAATTGAGGAAACTGATAGTGTGCCTCTCAATTCTTCTGTTGTGCAAATACAAACTGTTGCCAAAGCGTTATGTCCTAAAGATATAGAGAGACTATCTCAGAGTTTACCGTCAGCACGCACACATTTTTCTGAATTTAGAAGAACATTGATCAGTAAAATGCGTCTTTATGACATGTCGTTGGCAGAAGTCACGCAGTTGATGTCACAAATTCTAACTGAATCTGAATTCAACAGTTTTGAATCTGCTGTTACTTCTGAACTGCGAAATGCCAGTAAGGGTGATTTAAGAGAAGCTATTTTGAAAATCCTAAAGAATATCTTAGGGCCCAAAATAGATTGGTCTAGAATTACTACCTGTGTGCAAAGGAAAGAAGAAACTGTGAGTGAATATACTGAGAGATTTTGTCAGTCAGCTGTAATCTACAGTGGAATTGTTGATGACCCTGAAAGTGTGCTTGATGACAAGGGACCCCTGGTTCGTATCTGGTCAGATGGCCTTGTAGCCGAATACAGAAAAGCTTTACCATTCTTAGATCTAACTTGGTCTAACAGAACTCTCAGAAGTAACCTAGACAGGTTAGCTACATGGGAAAGAGATGCTGATGTCAAGGCAAAAGTAAGAGTAGCAGCAGCTACGTTTAACACAACGAAACAAGACAATAGATGGTCTAAAAGAGAAAACAAATGCAAATACTGTGGAAAATTAGGACATTGGGAGAAAGAGTGTAGGAAGAAGTTGCAAGATAGTAAAAGAAATGCTATGCATAATTCTGCTCCTTCTCAGCCTGCCCACAACCCTGAAGTAGTTCCGCCAGTGACCACTGAAACTGTAGGACAGCTAGTTCAGGCTTTTCTAAGAGCACAACAAGACCAGGAAAAAAACTAATTGTTGGGGCTGTGAGTAGCTACCTTTCCCCTGTAATCCAACACAATGACCAAAAAATTTTTGTGAAAGGTAGCATAAAAGGGAAAGAGATTGATTTTTTGCTTGATACAGGTGCAGAAATTACAGTAATTCCTACAAAATTGGCACAAGGTTTAAACATCCCATACAAGAAAACCAAACTTTGTTTAACTGGTGTAATAGGTGAAGATTCTGTTTTGTATGAAACTCCGCCCATAGAGGTACAATTTGGCCCAAAATCTCTGACTACAAAATTGCTATGCGCTCCATTAAATACAGGTGCAATTTTAGGCATGGATCTTCTGAGACAAATAAATCTAATTTTAGACATGTCCTCAGAATCTACTAGCATAAAAATTTCCTCAGCACAGATTTCTACCAATAATGCAGCCCCTCCCGAGTATGCTTTCTTACAGAATCATCCAATTTGGGCTAAAGACAAGGATGATTGTGGGTTGTTGACAGGTGTAGAACCAGTTAAATTGACAGGAACTCCACCTCCGGTCACCAAACAATATCCGATTAATAAGGAAGCTATACAGGGAATCAAACTTATTGTAGAAAATTTGCTGACGCAAGGAGTGCTAGTTAAAACCAACAGTCCATGTAATTCACCCATATGGCCCATCAAGAAATCTAATGGGACATGGAGACTTACAATAGACTACAGAGTAGCCAATAAACATATTGATAAAATCACCCCCCTAGTGGCAGATCCATCTACAATTTGTAATGGCTTACCATTAGATTGTAAGATTTTTTCAGTAATTGATATGTCTAATGGATTATTTTCTGTACCGTTGCACTCTGACAGCCAGCCATGGTTAGCTTTCACAGTTGACTATGAACAATACCAGTGGACACGATTGCCACAGGGATTTCAAAACTCCCCAACCATATATCATCAGGCTGTCAGACGTGATTTGTGTGACCCAGAATGTCCGGTAAAACAGTCCACTATGATCCAATATGTCGATGATATTTTGATTGCCTCAACAGATCATGAGGTACATCAAACTGAATTGGCATCATTGTTGGACTATTTGCATAAGAAAGGACACAAATGCAGCTTTCACAAAGCTCAAATCGCTAAAAAGCAAGTCACATTTCTGGGTCAAACAATTGGTGCAGGAAATAGATCCATTACACAGGATCGAGCGGCTTCAGTCAAAGCCATACCTCCGCCTACTACCATTAAAACACTCCGCTCATTTTTAGGAACAACAGGTTATTGTAGACCTTGGATTGAAGACTATGCCTCGATTGCTCAGCCTCTCTATGATTTGTTGAAAGACCATGGTAAAGATTCAGATACTGTTTGTATGGAAGAACTTCATCTCAAAGCTTTTAATGATTTGAAGAGAGCGCTATGTCAAGCACCAGCATTAGGAGTTGCCCAATCTGATAGACCCTTTGTGCTTTATGTCCATGAACACTTAGGCTTTATGACTGCATGTCTAATGCAAGATCATGGGGGCAGCTTACGCCCAATTAATTACTATTCCGGTAAACTTGACATAGCCGCTCAAGGTATGGGCCCATGCCTCAGAGCAGTACAGGCAGTTAATCTAGCGCTTCAGGCTTCATCAGGAATGGTGTTAGGTCAGACTGTAAATGTAAAATGCCCTCACGCAGTGTCCGCACTAATGAATCAAGCAAAAATCACTTCTGTCACCTCCTCCCGTTGGGGAAATTGGTTAGCAACTCTCACAGCCCCGAATATTGTTATACAGCGTGCACCAGTCACGAACCCATCCTCATGTATGATGTCTGCAATGACTGAATTTGTGTTAGAGGATGAAGGCGAAATGACTCATGATTGTGTTACGCTTACATATGCAGCGACAAGTGAAATAGCAGAAACTCCCATAGAGAACGCAGAATACGAGTTGTTTGTTGATGGTTCAGCTCAAGTTATTGAAGGTAACAGACGAGCAGGATATGCAGTAACTTCCACCACTGAAGTAGTTGCTTCAGGTCGTCTTCCAGATCATTTTTCAGCTCAAGCTGCAGAACTAGTAGCCTTAACTAGAGCATGCACGCTAGCTTCAGGATCGGTTGCAAATATCTACACAGATTCCAGGTATGCTTTTGGGGTAATTCATGATTTTGGTGTCATTTGGCAAACCAGAAAATTTCTAACTTCTGCTGGATCCCCCATTAAGCATGCTGGATTAGTGAAAGATTTAATGTTTGCCATGAAACTCCCAAAGAAATTAGCGGTTATCAAAGTGAAAGCACATCTCACAACTAATACTACGGAAGCTAAAGGTAATGCTCTTGCTAATGTAGCGGCTAAACAGGCTTGTTTCTATGCAACTGTACAAGTGTGTTCAGGTAGTACAGCACAGAAGACAATTCTACCTCCTGAATCAATAGTTGATCTGTATAAAGACGTTCCTCTATATGAAGCATGGACATGGTTAGACAAAGGAGCCACTGTGGATTCATCCGGCTGCTGGACCAAAGGGGGATAATATGTTGCTCCCGAATCACTGTTGCCATATTTGGCTCAACAAATACACAGTTTGGGTCATAGTGGTCCAGCAACGATGAATCACAGGTTCTCAAATCAATGGTGGAATCCAAAATTCAGAAACGCAGCCTTATGTGTTACATGTCAGAAAAATAATGATGTACCAGCAGCCACTACACCAGCAGCACATACCCCAGCTCCACCAGGGCCATTTCGTCACCTGCAAGTTGATTACATATCGTTGCCCCCTTGTAAAGGAAAAACTGACGTTTTGGTAGTAATAGACAAGTTCTCAAGATGGGTAGAAGGGAGATCACGTGACCCATCGATGGCAATGGCGGTGTAGTTCGACTGCTCCCTGACTCGGTATCCTTAATCTATTTTTTCTCAGTAAAATTATCAATATTTGGTTAGTTTTTGACTGTTCTCTAACGGAGCTACGAATGAAGATGGCAAAACGTCAATTGACACTGGCTTCGCCGGAGAAAAAGCGAGTTAAAGATCCTAATTATGTTCCTGAGGGGGAACTTCGCGCCATTGTGGCCGACGAGTTAAAGATGCATCTCAGTCTCGTCAGGGAACTGTTTAAGGAAGAATTCGCTCCAATTGCGGATAGACTTGGAGTTCTGGAAGAAGATGTTCGTCTGATAAGAAACAACTTTGACAACATGCAAACAGCTCTTCGTCGCGCAAAAAAAGACACGGTGGAGGTTAAGTTAGCAGTGGACTCCCTTGAGGAAAAGTTGGCGAGAATCGAAGATAAAAGTCGCCAGTCCAATATCCGTCTAGTGGGGCTGAAAGAAGGAGTTGAAGGAGATGACCCTCTGGGATTTATACAGAATAATCTTCCTAAGTGGATTCCCTCTCTTGCTGGCAAAGAAATTGAGATCGAAAGAGCCCACCGTATTTACAGCGGTGAACGGTCGAAATCAACCCCTCGTACATTTATCTTCAAGATGCTGCGTTATCGAGACCGAAATGCGATCCTGAATGGAGCCCGAACCGCTGGACAAATTCTTCATATGGGAGTGCCGCTGCTTTTCTTCCCAGACTATAGCACCCACACGGCGTCTAAAAGGAGAGCGATGGCATCGGCGAGGAAGAAACTAACTCAGCTGGGGATATCATCCTTTGTGGTTTACCCCGCGGTAGTGAAAGTTACTCACCGAGGGAAGACTTCTCACCTCGAGACACCGGCGGAGGTTGAAAAGTTCGTTCTCAATCTGGATCCCGCCACAAAGTCTTCTCTGAAGAAAGATGTAGCGGTTGCGTCACGAGAATCCGAGGTGAGCGTGGATGAATCTGCAGTTCCTATGGAGGATTTTGCTGAGAAAATGTGATGGTCTCTTCATCCTAAAAATGACCGGGTCAGATGTTGACGGACGAGCCGTACGGCTAGGGTGGCCGCGTATCCAAAGACTGTTACTTTGAGGGCAGATAGAAGAGTGTGTTCTAACTCTTTGCTTACTGCCCATTTTGTTTTTGGTTTTGTCACTGTTCTTAATTTTGTTGTTTTGTTCTATGCCCGGGACTGCCCACGTAAGTTTAATTGGTCTAATGTATGCCTATGTATTTGTTTGCGTAATATTTGTATGCGTAGATGCCTATGCATAGGTTCTGATCACCATTATCTTTCTGGGGGATTATTTTATGGTCCTCCCGTCTTAGTGGTTGGTGTGAGTTGCTTTCCCCTTTTAATATATGGCTATAAATATTCTGTCATGGAACGTTAATGGGTTAAATAGCCCTGTTAAGCGAACCAAATGCTTAGATTATCTAAGAAGCAAAAAGGTCTCTATTGCCCTTATACAAGAGTCACATTTGAAATCCGTGGACGTGCATCGCTTTCAAAATAGATATTTTAAAGTGATATCTGCCTCTTCGGCTGTTAACAAAACTAAAGGCGTGCTGATAGTTATTAAACGTAATAGTGGTTTTTCAATTATAAGAACTGGCGGAGATACAGAAGGCCGAATCACTTATGCTGTTGTTTCCTTAAATAATACTAATTATGCTTTTATGTCTGTATATGCACCCACCGAAGGTGATTCCTCATTTTTTCAAGAATTATTACGTTTAGTTGTGAGTTTAGAGGACTGTCTTGTGGTGTTAGGGGGCGATTTAAATGCGGTGTTGGATCCCCAGTTAGATAGATCTCATGTCTCTAATTCTGATTCAGCGATCTCTGGATGTTTTAATTCATTTTTGCGACACTCCAATATATGCGACGTTTGGCGTTTACAAAATGACGGTGCTAGGGATTATACATTCTTTTCAGCTCGTCATAAGAGTTATTCAAGGATTGATTATTTACTCATGTCCCCTTCACTGATTCCCTTTATTAGTAAAGTTAATATTCTACCAATTCTTTTATCTGATCATTCTCCGATAATTACGTCTTTAACCCCTGCATCGCTGGGCACTAAACGCAACCGATGGCGATTTAATACCTCTTTGTTACAGGACTGTACATTTGTGGCTGAGTTACGTAGCTCTTTGACGGAGTTTTTACAGATTAACAGAGATTCAGCCTCTGACCCCCAAATATTATGGGAAACCACTAAATGTTTTATTAGGGGTAAATGTATAAGTTTTTCATCCTTTAATAAAAAGCGGAGGGAGAGCCGTAAATCTGAATTAGAAAAACAAATTGATCTATTAGAAAAGGAATTAAAAGATAACTTTTGTGAGACCAAAGCCAAAATAGTGAATGTCCTTAAATCAGAATTAAAATCCATATATTTACATAGAGCTGAATTCATCATACTTCGTACTAGACAATCATATTATTTCCATGGAGAACGGTCTTCCAAGCTGTTGGCTTTGAGGTTGAAAGATAGTGAATCTAAGACTAGTATATCAGCTATTAGACATGAAGGCTCAGTATATACTCAACCTAAGGATGTAAATAGGGTATTTGGAAACTACTACCAACATTTGTACACATCAGAATTCAACTCCGACCCAACAAATTTTGATTTATTCCTCAAACATTTAAATCTACCCAAATTAAATGACTCTCAGCGTAACATATTGGATAGCCCTTTGACAATCGAGGAACTAAAATCCACCTTGGATTGCATGAGTTGTAATAAAGCCCCTGGGCTAGATGGGATTCCCCCAGAGTTACTGAAGACATTATGGGACATAATAGCGCCTTTGATTCTTAATTCTCTTAACTTTGCTTTAGAAAAAGGGGCTTTACACAGGGACCAAACTACAGCTTTAATAACTTTGTTGCTGAAGAAAGGTAAGGATCCACTTGAATGCGCTAGTTACAGACCAATTAGCCTTCTATCCACAGATTCAAAGCTGTTGGCAAAGCTCCTGGCCTTAAGATTGGATCGATGTATAGGAGACTTGATTACCTATGATCAATCAGGTTTTCTAAGAGGGAGATTTTCTGCAGACAATATACGTAGGCTTCTGCATATTATTCAACAAGCAGACTCCTACACAGCTTCCTCTGCAATCCTTTCTCTGGATGCAGAGAAAGCATTCGACAGAATTGAGTGGAGCTTTTTGTGGTCTGTCCTAGAACATTTTGAGTTTGGCTCTTTTTTTCTACAAGCAGTCAAAACTATTTATTCTGAATGCTCAGCCAGAGTAATAACTGGTTCTTCTATCTCCCCTTCCTTTTATCTTGGCAGGGGCACTCGTCAAGGCTGTCCCCTATCACCCTTGCTTTTTAACTTATCATTAGAGCCTTTGGCCCAAGCAATCAGACAATGTTCAGCAATAGCTCCAATAAGTTGTATGAACACATCCCATAAAATATCACTCTACGCTGATGATGTTTTGTTGTATATATCAAACATTACAGACTCTGTTAAGGAATGCTTAAAATTATTTGATACATTTGGTAAACTGTCTGGTTACAAGATTAATTGGAACAAATCCTTACTTATGCCCCTTAATTTAGCTGCTAAATCAGAGATTCTGAATTTACCCACTACGATTCCTGTCAGTGATCAGTTTAATTATCTTGGAATCAGAGTTTTTCCTTCATTATCACGCATTTCCAAGTGGAACTATCAGTCTCTTTTGGATAAGATTAAGAGCGATCTTCTGTGTTGGTCTCCACTCTGTTTGGCTCTTCATGGAAGGATAGCCACTGTTAAGATGAATATACTTCCGAGGCTAAGCTTTTTATTTTCAGTGTTGCCTTTGACGCCCCCTACTGGCTATTTTAAAGAGATCAATACAACAGTATCCAAATTCTTGTGGAATAATAAACGGCCTAGAATTCGTTTTAAATCTATGCACCGCCTAAAACCTCATGGTGGCTTATCCCTACCAGATTTTTGGTCCTATTATTTGTCATACCAGATGAGACCACTTAGGACGTGGCTAGATGTTGACTCCCCTGTCCCATGGCGGGCTTTAGAAACTAATATTATTTACCCTTTACGTCTACAGGATTTACCCTTTACGGGAATATCTAAGAAAGTTTTAGAAAAGTTTGGTCCAATTATATGCCATTCTGTCAAAACCTGGAAAGCAGCAGAAAAGATTATGGGAGCCTCAGATTCTTATAGTGACTCTACCCCCATTTGGCATAATAATAATCTTTGTACTGGTAACAAACCGTTCGTTTCCAAATGCTGGGTTGAATGTGGTATTTACACTTTAAAAGACCTGTACAACGATTATGGGCTCAAGTCCTTTCAGATCCTAAAGGATGACTTCTCGCTCCCAGGATTTTCCTTTTTTCTGTATCTAAGATTGAGATCTGCACTGAAAGCTTATGGAGTACCCTGGTCAATTAAAATATCTCCTCATCCTATGGTAAATTGGATAGATTCTAGTATGGCTTCTAGAGGTATTGTGAATATAATTTATAAATCACTTGTGATACGACAGTATTCAAACATTCCGACTGAGGGTTTCTGGGAAAGAGAACTTAACACTGTGATTGACTGGGACAATGTCTGGGGAAATTGTTTTGTTACCTCTAAAAACCCAGCTCACCAAATGGTCCATTATAAGTTAATCAATAAGGCATATGCCACTCCTTGTTTATTATATAGAATGAAAAGAAAGTCTGACCCCTTCTGTCACCTGTGTAATAGCTCTAGTCAAGGTACATATATGCATATGTTCTGGGACTGTCCCCGAATTGCCTTCCTCTGGTCATTGGTACAGGACTTATTGTCGGACCTTCTGAAGACTCCGATTCAAAAGGACCCATTGCTTTTTCTTTTGCTGGATGATTCGTCGCTGTCGTTGTCTGTCAATCAAAAAAGGATTCTCTCTGCTGCTCTCACTGCTGCCAAAAAGGTTATTTTAAAACTGTGGTTTGATCCAACTACCCCAGTTAGATTGACGTGGATGTCATACTTGCTGGACATTGCCCGATTGGAGTGTACCACAGCCAAAATACATGGTGCCACCAGAAAGACATTACAATTTTGGTTGGACCTTATTGACACTGTATCAGACCTGGCAAAATCCTGAGATGTTGTTGTTTTATGTATACCTTTGTTTTGTATTTATTTTTTTTTATGGGCAGATCTTGGGCTCTACTGTAAAAAGTTATAAATCAAAAATGTTTAATAAATAAATTATCAAAAAAAAAAAAAGATGGGTAGAAGCTTATCCAACAGGGCGTGCTACAGCTGCACATACTGCTAAATGTCTTGTCACTGATTTCATTCCCAGATGGGGATTACCAGATTGCATTGACTCAGATCAAGGTACCCACTTCACAGGACAGGTAGTCAAGGAAGTGTCTAGAATGTTGAAGATTAAGTGGAACCTTCACTGTCCCTATAGGCCACAAGCATCAGGACAGGTTGAACGATCAAACAGAACATTCAAAACCAGGCTAAGCAAAATGCATCAGGAAGGAGTACCATGGGTTGAAGCACTGCCCGCAGTACTGTGTAGTATGAGAGCATCACCTAACAGATCAGTAGGACTGAGCCCTCATGAGATTATTACTGGACGCCCAATGCAGATGCCAGGTGTGATTGATCTTAGAAATGCTGATGTGCACATTGCTTCAGATGCCCTGATCGCTTACTGTGAAAACCTCACAAAGGCAGTGCAGAGTGCCAAAGAGAGAGTTGAGTCGTGTTGGCAGACTCCACCAGAAGGTGGACACACAATCGTCCCAGGTCAATGGGTCATGATAAAGGCGTTCAAAAACAAGCCATTAGAGCCTAAGTGGTACGGACCACATCAAGTGATGTTGATTACAGCTGCTGCAGTATTGTGTCAGGGAAGGAAAACTTGGACTCATGTGTCACACTGTAAAGTTGTTCCTCCCCCTGCAGGGATAGGATAGGGCAGACACAAGAACCAGTGAGGAGCCCAGGGAAGAACCGAAAGCAACAGGCTTCGGGGGCCAACCCTGCGGTGAAGATTTCCTCATAGGCCTTTCCCATCCAATTAGTCCATCCTTTCCTCACTGTTCTTTAGGTGTCGCAGGAATTGAGAAATAGGGAAAGAAGGAACAACCATAGCAGACTATATTTTGAACAGAGGATACAACCCTAATGTTTGCAGACTCTACAAATACTGCTCTGTGCCGTTGGTCTCTCTCGTTTGTGTTTCTTTCTTCCTCTGTGCAGATACCACTTGATGGCTGTCCTGAGATCCATATGCACCGCCCTTCTCACCTGCGGATGAAGCCACAACCTCTAGAAAACAACTAGACCCATTGCCGAGTCAACTATCACACAAGAAAGAGAAAAGAAAGAAGAAGAAGAAAAAAAAATACACAACGCAGAGACTCACATACGGGAACTTCAGTCATCCATCAACATGATCAAGATTTTCGTACTATTAACCATCATAGACATCACGCAAAGTGTAGACCCCAGAAACAACATATTCGTAGAGCTGATGAATATGTCAAGAAATGCCTTGTTTGCTGGAAAGAACGTTTGCATGCCGCACGCACCTTCAGTAGGAGCAGGAATCCCATGGGTGGCACACCCTATTTCCAAATGTGATACGTGTACCTTATTCGATCATCATACCAGTGGATTATACAACAAGGATACATGTCACAACGTAACAATTCCTCCAGCTTCTTCGTGTTGCATTCCTGGACTACCATCCTGCAACCTAACTTCAGCTACTCCCATCATGACAGATCTACTCATGCCAAGGATGTTCTATTGGTGCATGGAAAATTATGCTCCAGCATCGACTACACTGGGTGAAATTCCTCGTGAACGTTGCAGCTTTGTGATTGAAAGAAGAACCGAATTCGATGTGTACGTTACTACATCAAATACGAAAGAGGAGAATGATTTAAAAGAGTGTCTCTACGGGAACCCATCCCTACCGAAACTTTTTGCCATAAATCAGTGGTGTATGATTCCTCCACCGACTGGCACTTTGTGGTTATGTGGGACTTCTGTCTACAGCATCCTACCCAGCCAATTCAATGGCAGGTGCACCCTGGTTTATGTCCTACCAGCCATCAGAGAAAATACACACTCCACCTCAAGTTCTCCACATCTACAAAATTCAGCTTCTACCAACAAAGATGGCTGCATTCCAGGACTCACTTGTGTACAAACGTGGTGGTCAAGAACTCTTGGAGCATTAATCCCATCGTATGGTGTCATGCAGGCTCTCGATCAAGTCAGAAGCCTGTCGGATTCTGTACAGAAATTGCCTCTCACGAGGAAATGACAGTTCCAACCAGAAAAGATTATTACCCGTAAGAACTTCACGGACCCTAATTGCATGTTTTGTTTCTGTGTCAGCATGCAATTACATATAAGCAACACAGAACATGTACTATGTGCCTGTAACGATTACAAGTTACAAGAATTAACTTTTAAGTGTCTAAATTTGTATTTTGTGAGAGTTATTAGAACTCTCAAAGGGGGAATTGTGGGATTACACATTTTATTTTAAATGTTCACTTCCTGACTAACAAAGTGTCAGGCAATTCAGGTGTTTGAGATCGCTTCCTGACCATTGAGCTTGAGACAGCTGTGCTTTTGTCTCTATGATAATGGTAAGTTCAATGAGTCAGACTACTGAGAGATTCAACTTTTGTTCTGCAAATGGCTTTGTCCTGGCCCAGACGTGGATTCGTTAGGTTTATTGGATTAGTGTCTATGCATTTGATTATGTTGATGAGATTAGAACCACGGGAAGTTTCCCGTAACCAACTAACGCCTCCCTCAGGTGCTTGCTTTGTTTGATGTTTGTCTCCACCTCCAAAAAGTCCCTCCTCCAATTCTGTCTATAAGATACCATGTAAGATTGCTTAAGATTGAGATTTCGATGACTACAGATACCAATGACATGTCATAGAATAAAAAATTCTGCTGACGATCCAATCCGAAGTCTCCTGGTCTTCTCTTCTGAGTTTTCTACACTTTAGAAGAACAGAGTTCACAACATTATGCTTCCATCTGGTGTTCATCCTTAGTATTACAGTCTTCACCTTTTACCTATTATCAGTGATAGCTTAAATTGTAATAACAGTACTATGATTTATTAGATAAGAATTAGTAAATAGTCAGTTAATCCTCTATAAAGCATTGTCCCAACATTAATAGTCATTGGTAAGCAGTTTATACATTTAGCTATAAATGTTTTGTTCTTGAGCATATATATATATATATATATATATATATAAATGTTTGATAATTGTATTTTCATACTTTATTGATGATCAATTTATCATTTCTAAATAATTACGTTGTTTACAAACCAGTTATTTATGAGTTGTCAGTGGTTCATAAGATAATTTAGAAAGTGTAAGTAAATGATTAGTAAACTATTTAAATGTACATTTATAAATATTATTTAGACACATGATAATAATTAATCAGTTTTAACCCTCTAAGCGCCAAAGCCGCAAAATTGCAACAAGACGTCATGATTCATTAAATAGACTGTAGTTTCTAATATGGTGTAATATCGCATTTGTATTCCCTACCACTAGATGGCAGACATGTGGTACTTCGATTCTAGACCAAAAGTGTTCGAGGACACAGCTGAGCAAGTGAGCTATTGTGTCATTAATGCGGAAGCAATTCAGTTCATAGCATGTGAGTAAATTGTGAGAGAAAATCGCCAAATGACTAATTAAAAGTTGTACTGTGAGGATGTGTTGCAAATGTTATTTGCCGATTCTGACTCTGAAGGAGAATATTTGCGGTTTGGAAATGATGATCGGCCGTCTAATGATCGCGCTTCTCCCGGTACATCTCTGCTGCGCAATGGTCCTGCCGGCAAGAGTGTTCACAAAGCATAAACAAGTGATCCTTTCGGCCCTTTGCCCAACGGGAATGGGGGTGGCAGGAGTGGACGTGGTCTTAGTGTCAATGGGAGAGGCTCTGCGTTGCTGATGATTGCCCCCAGATTGCATCTTTCTTTCTGATCGTGCACACTCAAAGGGCCACCGGCAGACAGTACAGGTGCAGTCAGTGTTGGGTAATGTTAGGTCTGTGCGCTGTGCCATGCAATAAGAGGTACCATACTCTCAAGAACTATAAACAGTCACCTAGATACTTGATTGGGCAAATAGCTGGTCAACTGATCAAAAAATAGGCACATGTATTTTACTATGGCACGGTAATGTAGTAATAAAAAACATGAAAATAAGTTCAAACAACCATTCAATATCTATTAATTCCTGAATATTACTGATGAACTGATAAAAAAGTAGGCTGCTGTTCATATGCGTTTTACTACTATATAGTGTAGTAATGTAGTAATAATTTTGTACTTTATACAGAATAGTAAAAGGTCATCTGCACAGCGGGAGAAGACAAGCAAGCACAATCTTATCGAGTTACACTGTAGCATCAAGATGGATGAGTCTCAGCCAAGCAAGGAAACAGAGGAAGCTGACCAGGCTATGGAAAAAGGATCACGGTCAGGCAGATCACATCGCTCTGCTAGATCTTCGGCTAGTGCTGCTGCGACCACAGCAAGAGCTAAAGCAGTGGCTTGTGAAGTAAAGGCCTCCTATGAAGAGAAAGAAGCCATCATGATGAGAGAGAGAGAGCTCAACAAGAAGAGCATCAACAAAAAAACACTAGCTGAAATTACACGCAGGAGAGCAGAGGTTGAGGCTGAACTCTATGTGTTGAAACTGCAGAAGGAAGCTGTAGCAGCCTCTACAGAAGCAGAAGTTTATGAGGTTGCAGCTCACAGAGAAGATGGACTAGATGTCGACCTAGAAAAACTTCCGTGCTCAAACAAAACTGAGCGCACCAGAGAATACGTGCAAACACATTCTCAGTTACCAAATGCTCCTATTCTAACTTCTAATCCACAATGTGCAAGTTAGTGAGCATTCTAGTTATGTGACACGGAGTTATGTTGCAGGCTCACATAGTTCACTCTCTTTGACGAAGAAAGAATAGTTTAAGGTAGAGACCGTTCCTATGAAGCAGGAACATGCAGTTCATTGCAGCCTCCAGAATTCTCCTTCAAAAGTTAAGACCGAGCCATTTGATGGAGATGATGAGGTGATGCATCAAAGCAATCTAGTACGAATACAGCGTAAATCAGACCCGCCCACACAAGTACCTGCAGGGTGCTCTGCTCCAGCACCGCCACACTCAAATGACTTCACTACATATCTGCTGAGGAAAGAAATGGTGAGTTTCGGCTTGTTTCGATACGATGATTGCCCTGAAAATTACTGGGCGTGGAAAACATCTTTTAAAGCTGTAACCAGTGGACTCAATTTAACGAGTAGAGAGGAGATAGACCTTTTCGTCAGATGGCGTGGTCCTGATTCCTCTAGTCATGCCAAACGAATTAAAGCAGTTTGTGTCAGTAATCCTACTGCAGGAGTTGGAGTGATATGGCGTTGCATGGAGGACTGCTATGGATGTCCGTGCTATGGAGGTCATTGAGCAGGCAATGTTAAAAAGACTTGCCGCCTTCACTCACATCACAAACAAAGACACCCATTGTTTAAGAGACCTTGGAGATTTGCTGCTTGAGCTACAGTCCGCCAAGGAGAGTGGTCGTTTACCTGGACTTGCTTACCTTGAAACAGCAAGAGGAGTCAACCCCATTGTAGAAAAACTCCCGTTTAGTCTTCAAGACAAATGGATAACGCAAGGTTCCAGATACAAAAAAGACTATAATGTATATGTTCCTCATTTCAGCTTCTTTGTTTAATTAGTTTGTAGACAGGCAAGAACTAGAATCGATCCTAGTTTTGCACTCACTTCAACTGGCTGTTGGAACAACATGAAAGCTGACGGAGTTGTCAGATCGAGTAATATAACTTCTGTCTTTGTCAAGAAAACTGAAAAAACAGCTGCACAATTAAATCAAGACAGAACCTCAGAAAAAATGTAGAACCAGAAAAGCTCTGCACTATGCACAATAATCCTCATCCACTCCACAAGTGCCGCACGTTCAGGAGCAAGCATTTGAATGAAAGAAAAGCACACCTGAGGGAAATGTATATCTGTTTCAAATGTTGTGTAAGCATGTTGCGAGAGACTGTAGAGCGTTGATTAAGTGCAGAGAATGCGATAGTGATTGACATGTTGCAGCCATGCATCCAGGACCTGCTCCATGGTCTGTGGAAGTGCCTGAGTCACAAAGAGAGCAAATGATGGAAAACACAGGTGAGGACACTGCTGAGGTCACCAACAAGTGCACAGAGATTTGCAGAGATTCTAGTAAGCCCAATTCATGTTCAAAGATCTGTCTCGTGAAAATGTATCCCTCTAATTAGAATGAAAAGGCCAAACGCATTTATGCAGTACTGGATGAGCTGAGTAGTAGATCTTTAGTGAAGTCAGAGTTCTTCGATCTGTTCAAAGTTGTTAGCAGTTCTTCCCCGTACACATTGAAAACGTGTTCAGGCGTGGTGTCTACGGCGGGGAGGAAAGTATGTGGATTCTCAGTTGAATCGCTTGATGGGAAAACAGTAGTTGCTCTTCCACCCTTGCTAGAGTGCAACACCTTACCAAACGATATATACGAAATTCATACGCCTGAGTTAGCTGTGCGTTTCCCCATATCACTGCGGTGTCAGATAAAATACCACCTTTAGATCCTGGTGATCCTATCCTTCTCCTCTTGGGGCGAGATGTTCTCAGTGTGCACAAAGTGCGTGAATAACGAAATGGACCCCAAAATACTCCATATGCACAGCGCTTTGATCTGGGCTGGGTGATAGTGGGAGAAGTTTGCCTTGATGGCATTCATCGTCAATCCAGCGTGAACACTTACAAAACCAACATACTTTTCAATGGACGAACTTCATACTTCTCTTTGTGCACGAAGGGCATTAACGTTGTAGAACGAGGTGAGTCACCACTCGTCTCATACATACCTGACCCACCATGTTCTCTCAAATCTAAAGAGAGCTATTCGAAGAGTTTGAAGGAGAATGTGTTCTTCAGATCTCCAGATGACAATAAAGCTGCTCTATCTGTGGAGGATAGAGGTCTTTCTAGACTTTTACATTACATTTATGCATTTAGCAGACACTTTTATCCATACTGGATTATCCATAAATACTGACAATACAAATGTATAGCCTGAAATGCACTGTAAGTCGCTTTGGATAAAAGCATCTGGTAAATGTAAATTCACCAATAGTGGTGAAATTAACCAAGTGTCATCTGTAACAAGTGTCATCCAAAGCGACTTACAGTTCATTCAGGTTATACATTTTTGTCAGTATGTGTGTGTTCCCTGGGAATTGATCTCACAACCTTTTGCGCTAATAATGCAATGCTCTACCACTGAGCCACAGGAACCTACTGATAAGAACCTACTTATTAAAATAATTACCCTTTACTTAAATATATGAACACAGAAAACCTTTGTTAACAGGTTATTGTAACATTTCCCATTCTTTACTTTTTGGTCTTTTAGCAGATGCTTTTATCCAAAACTCACAGCGACTTACAAATAAGAAAAAGTTACTAAAACTATAAGTTAAAAGTCTATAAATAATATATATACACATTTAAGAAAAATTTAGAAATTAAATAAAATTACAAATGCATACAACAACATTTAAAACTAAACAATTAAATGAAAACAAAAAATAAAGCTAAAAACATTTCAAAATATTAAAACAACAAAAGGTATGAGTATAAAAATGATTCTAACATGACACTAAGCCAAACACCCATATATATACAGTATATATATATATATAAATGTTATTTCATTTCCATGTAGTATGTTGAAGTAACGTTACTAAAATAAATACATTTTATTAAAACTAAAACTAAAGAAAATACCTATAAAGTATTTTATCAGTAATCCTAAAAAAAGAACACTGCCAAACACACATGCTAACAAATTACACATAGTAAGAACTGGTTATAAAAACTAAAACAGAAGGGAAACAAGCAGTAAGAAAGAAGATGAATAAAAAGCGATACTTATATCCCTTGCCGGTGTCCCTGTCCAGTGGAGTCGCACGGTAGAGTCGATGGTCTTTACACTCTTCGGGCTTTTCACAAGTCCACAATGTTTCCACAATGTCATTAAATCTCTAGGAGGAGTTAGTTACAGAGTAAAACATGTCACTTCCTGTTGCCAGCAGGTGGCGTTATAAATTTATATGAAAATGGTCACTTAGATCTCTTCAAGCTAGGACTCTTACAAATATGTGAAGTTTGATATGACAAATATGTCGATCGCTGCATTGGAGGGTGAGCCGGAGCTTCTGGAGAGGAAGATTCGGCTGCGCTGCTGCTCCGGCGGTTGTAATGCCTGAGTCGGATCTGGAAATGATGGCTATGCTTTCCCGGGCCGCCGAAAGGGTAGGGCTCGAGTGGAGAAAGCCACCGTGTCCCGAACCCTCGAGGTTGGACGACTGGTTTCTCAGGGTAGCTTGTGCTGGTTCTCAGCGCCCTGGCCCGGATGCCTCTCTCCCGGAAGTGCATGACGAGCTTACAGGTCGCGGACGGCACCTTTTACTGCAAGATAACCGACCTACTAACTCCTCCTCCCTCACCACCCTCGGTGGTGCAGCTAGGGGGTATACGGGGGTCCCCCCGGTGGAGCGGTCAGTTGCGATGCAAATGTGTCCTTATACTGTCTCCACCCGGCAGGGCAAACCATGCCTCCTCTTCCGGGCCTGTAGGTACTCGTCTGGTTTCAACCGGCGAGGCTTATGTGGCCTGTGGAGATGCTTTAGCCATTACATCATTGTGCCCAAGAAAAGCGGTGGGTTACGACCAATCTTGGGTCTGCGCATCTTGAACTGGGCCTTTTAAGAAAATAAACTTCCTTTCAAGATCACGCAGAACCGCATTTTCGGATGCATCCGTCCCCAAGATCGGTCTGCAGTGTTTGACCTGAAGGACCTGTACTTCCATAAGTCGACCCTTCCGCGCCACAGGCCATTCCTGAGGTTTGCATTGAAGGATGAGCATATTAGTACAAGGACCTTCCCTCCGGGCTGTCCCTATTGCCCCGTGTCTTTACGAAAGTAGCGGAGGCAGCCCTTGTTCCCTTGAGAGAACAGGGCATGCGCATTCTCAACTACCTCTGTGACTGGTTTATACTGGTTCAGTCTCAGGATCAGTTATGCGTACACAGGGATTTGGTGCTCTCGCACCTCAGTCAGTTGGGCCTTCGGGTCAACTGGGAAAAGAGCAAACTCTTGAAGACGCAGAGGATCTCTTTTCTCAGTATGGAGTTGGATTCGGTCGATCAGATAGCACGCCTCATGCAGGAACGTGCTCAGTCGGTGTTGAACTGCTTGAATACGATCAAGAGCAGCACGGCGGTCCCACTGAATCAGTTTCAGAGGCTCCTGGGGCATATGGCGGCTGTGGCGGCGGTCACGCCGCTGGGGCCGCTCCATATGAGACCGCCTCAACACTGGACCCATGGCCGAGTCCCGAGGTGGGCGTGGCAGCGCGGCACCGGGTCCCAGTCACACCGGTCTGCCAAACCTTCACCCCATGGTCAGACCTTTTGTTTCTTCGGGGAGTGCCCTTGGAACAGGTCTCCAGGCATGCTGTTGTTTACACGGATGCCTCCACCACCAGTTGGGGGGCCACGTTCAACGGGCTTGCAGTGTCGGGGGTTTGGACGGGTCCCTAACTGCACTGGCACATCAACTGCCTAGAGTTGCTGGCAGAACACCTGGCCTTGAACTGTCTCAAGAGGCACTCACGAGGCAAGCACGTACTGGTCCGCATGGACAATAATGCGACCGCTGCGTACATCAACCGACAAGGTGGTCTACGCTCCCGTCGCATGTCACAACTCGCCCGCCACCTTCTCCTCTGGAGTCCAAAACATCTGATGTCGCTTTGCACCACTCGAATTCCAGGGTTGCTCAACCGGGCAGCCAAAGAGCTGTCACGAGCTGTGCCCCCGGAGAGTGGAGACTCCATCCCCAGATGGTCAGCTGACTTGGAGACGTTTCGGACTTGCACATGTTGACCTGTTTAAATCCCTAGAGACTTCTCATTTCCAGTTTTTTTACTCCCTGTCCGAGGGAACACTCGGCACGGATGCACTGGCACACAGCTGGCCGCGGGGCCTGCGCAAGTATGTTTCAAACCCAGTGAGCCTTCTCACACAGGCACTGTGCAAGATCAGGGAGGATGAGGAGCAGGTCCTGCTCGTGGCCCCATATTGGCCCACTCGGACCTGGTTCCCGGAGCTGATGCTCCTCGTGACAGCCCCTCCTTGGCGGATTCCTCTGGGGAAGGATATACTGACTCAGAGATGGGGCACCCGCGTCCATATCGCTGGAAATTTCATGTCTAAAAGTCCCTGAACGGGATGCGGAGGTTCTAGGTGATATATCCCTAGAGGTAGTCAACACCATAAATTTGGCGAGAGCACCGTCTACAAGACACGCTTACGCCTTGAAGTGGAACCTGTTCATCGAATGGTGCTCTTTTCACAGAGAAGACCCCCAGAAAGTGCCCGATCAGAGTCGTACTGTCCTTTTTGCAGCAAGGGTTGGAGCGAAGGCTGTCTCCCTCCACCCTTAAAGTCTATTGCGATTGCTGCCAACCACGACTCCAAATAGATGGAAAATGGGGGGGAAGCATGACTGGCTCATCAGGTTTCTTAGGAGAGCGAGGAGGTTGAATGCTCAACGGCCCCCCTCTATACCCTCTTGGGACCTGACTCTAGTGCTCGGAGCACTACAGCAGGGCCCATTTGAGCCTTGTAAACAGTCGAGCTGAAGTTTCTCTCAATGAAAACTTTATTCCTGCTTGCACTAATCTCCATCAAGAGGGTTGGGGACCTGCATGCATTTTCTATCGACGATTCGTGCCTAAAGTTTGAACCGGCGGATTCCCAGATAATCCTGAGGCCCCGGCCCGGCTATGTGAACAGGGTTCCCACTTCTCCCTTCGGGGACCAAGTGGTGAGCCTGTAAGCGCTGCCCCTGGATGAGGCAGACCCAGACCTAGCTTTGCTTGTCCTGTCCGATTGTTGAGATGTTACGTTGACAGGACGCGAAGCTCCAGGACCTCAGACCAGCTCTTTGTCTGTCACGGAGGCCGGCAGAAAGGGAATGCCGTCTCCATGTAGAGGATGGCCCACTGGATAGTGGATGCCATCACCCTGGCTTATCAGGCACAGGGTGTGCCTTGCCCATTCAGGTTATGAGCTCACTCTTTAAGAAGTGTGTCGTCCTTCTGGGCGCTGGCTCGTGGCGCCTCGCTGACAGATATTTTTAGGGCTTCAGGCTGGGCAACCCCTAACACGTTCGCTAGATTCTATAGCCTTCGTGTGGAACCGGTTTCCTCCTGTGTTCTCACCTTAAACGGGTAGAAGCACTGAGGGGCTCCGGTTTCAAGTCGGCTAGCTAAAAACTGCTCCAGAGAGTCCGTACTGTAGACCCTGTCGAGCTCCTCCGTCCCCTCGGCAGCCAGATGTAGCGGAGCATCCGGCGCCAGGCCCTCACTCGATGGATCCTTGAGAACCGGTAGAGGGCTGGGTTCCATATGTAGAGACCGTTTGGATCCCATATGTGTAAATTCCACGGTATAGCCTCAGAGCCCGTGTTTTCCCGGCAGACTTCCTGCTCTTCCAAGAAGGTTACAATCACCTCCAATCTTCCATATGAACCTGAATATTGTCCATATGTGTATCTGCTTCTGAACCTCCTTTGGGAAGGTCGGAGCTTCCGCAGCGTTCCTGTTCTAAGCTGAACGGGTACGTTTTCCCAGTGTTATCCAGTCCTATTGAGTGGGTAGTGCCATAGCAACAGTAACTGGTCTTCTTATGGGATCCTTAACCTGCGCCAAAAAATAGGGACACAGGGGGCTTCCACGGGACACGGGGAGCTTTTTGGTAGGGATCCCAATTCGTCTGTCCTCCGACGTGACGTCGAGAGTGACTGACTGATAGGCGTTCACCTTTATCATCTGTTTTGTATGAAAAGTAATGCCATATTTCACTTCTACTGTTCTCTTCATTTGTTTGTTTCGGGCGCGTTAATAGTTTAATCTGTTTGATCCATCATGTTGTTCACTTGTTCTGGTGTCACGTTTACCGGATGCGCAGCGATTTGTGAAGCTACAGGTGAACTTTGGAACAGCAGCGTATGAAATACCGAATTATGCAAAATTATGATATCGTACCGTTTGAAATATAATAAATACCAGTAATTTTACAGTACCGGTATACCGCACATCCCTAGTGTATATGTGTGTGTTCTTTTTATTTGGGCTAGTTCAATACATTTTCGGGATACCAAAATCTAAAACCAGGGATTTTGAAATTTTGCGAGCCCTTGTACTGTGAATTAACATGTCAATTAATAATTTTAATGTTAGTATCTGTAGAGCCTCGTCGCAAAAAATGATTGAGAAACAGCACATTTTTAAGGAACCTTTCCTCCCATCATTTGCCAAGTCATAAATGCCAACCAACTGACAAAAGTGGTGCCACTCCGTCTGGAGTACCCCTTTGTTAATCTCTGTAGAAGACACAGGAAGGGAGAGATTTATAGAACTGACCTTTGCTCCCAGATCCTCTTAGGAACAAAATTTCTAACTTCTTATCTTGAAAATAGGACAGCGTCTACAAACACTCCCGGGTTCCCCTGATCGTTTAATGCCTAAATTTATGATTTAATCAACCAACAAGGGATATACTTGACGGATGCTCACAAGATCCCTAAAGACGTGACTTTCTCATGACCCCAGACAGCTCCTCTTTCGCCCCCCCTGCAGGTCAAAGGAAAAACTTATCTCCATCTCTCAGGGAACACCCAAACTTTTGTGGACTTTATGCTAAAAGACAGTTAATGGTTCCTGCTACCATAGAAACAATATACTCAAGAGACAATATATATTAAGGTTGTATTTTATGTCTTGTATAAGCTTGCTGTGTAGTGTAACCTATGCTATTTGTCTTAACCTATGACTTATTACTGTTCCCTGTAAAGTTATAACTAGTCGCGATAAATGCAACAATTTGGTGTGAACTATATGACGATTCTTAGCATCATAATGTATGATTACACCCCTCCCACAACACACACACACACACACACACACATAGAAGAGATTGTAGAGCATGATCAAATGCCTGATAGTTTTTTTATTTTCTCTTATCCATATAGTTTTGTAAAGTAATGAAACTAACCATACTTCATCAGAATGACTTTTTTCCTGCATGTAAAATGTTTTGAAGTGTTTGGAAAGCTATAGAGTGCCTCCTCCACACCCGTTTATGAGCTTTTGCCAGAGCCTATATAAAATTAATACTGATATGTGTGTTAACTTTTATAAAATTCTAATCATGTTATCTGCCTTCAAATCCCCGTAAAAGAATATTGAAGTTTGAAGTTTGACACGTTGCCATGGCAACAGTATTCTAGATATCAATATCCCCTTCACAGTTTCACATCGGCTGTGTTTTGACATTATTTTGATGAAGTTTGAAGTAAATCGTGTAAATAAGATGCTGAATTCAAAGCATTTTGAAAATTTGACACTTCCTGCTGCCAGTTGGTGGCGCTATAAATTTGACTACTAATAGTCACATCTATGCGATCGGCTTCATACACCGAACTGAACCACTGAAGTTTGATCAAAATCAGACGATGTATGTTGACTTTATTAGACACATCCTGTATCTCAATTCTCGCCATAAATTAATCGGCTCACCACGGGCAAACCATTCGAGATATAAAAATTATCTTTGCAATTTAGCATCCCCAATCTCTTGAGATCTTGTTTATCTACACAGGGCTTGCAAAGTCTCAAGACTATTGTGTTAACCAGTCGGGCTACCAATATGTATCACTACTGTCCTGCCCGACAGGCTAAATTAAATATAGGGCTCCTGCAGGTCCTTGTAAACCCCTTAATATAGTTGTATCTGATTTAAGGCCGTAAAACATTATAAATACGTTAAATGGTTCAAGAAAAGTTTTCATTTATAATTTCAAGAGGTATTTCAGTTTCAATCGGGAAAAGGCTGATTAAACTTCAAAAAGCAATGATGTCATTGAATAAATATGAGCGCTGCACGTTTAAAGGTCAAAACGCAGCGCAGATGTTTTTATGTATCTCTGAAGGGAACCGACCGTCCTCAGAAATGTGTCATTGGTATTTTCATTTCATCTTGCCTATAATGCCTGATAAAACAGCATTTATTAGTGCTATACATGTACATTTAAATAGTTTATTAATCATTTACTTCCACTTTCTAAATGATCGTATGAACCACTGACAACTCCTAAATAACTGGTTTGTAAAAAACATAATCATTTAGAAATGATAAAGTGATCATTAATAAAGTATACAAACAATTATCAAACATTATATATTTATGCTCAAGAGCAAACTAGTTATAGCTGTATGTATAAACGGCTTAATAATGACTATAAATGCTGGAACAACGTTTTTACTAATGCTTAACTAATGATGCATAATGTGCAGTCATTATAAAGTGTTACCAAAAAGTTGCAAAAAAATGTACAGAGGCATACAAAGCATAAATATCATTTCAAGATGCAAAAAATGAAACTGTACAACTATACACTTAATAAACAAATAAACTGTACACAAATAAACCTCCAATTTCATTGGAAATAAATAAATACAATTAAATTGTACGGTTTCATTTGTTTGCATCTTGAACTAAATATTTCTGAGTTCTCTATCCCTCTGTGTTGTTTGTTTATTTTTTTCTGTTAGGAAGATAACGGAGCCTTTAAATCTCCTTTGTAATAGATATGCCTAGTAAATAAAGAACAAGGGATTTATAGCTGTATTTATAAACTGCTTACTAATGACAATGCTTTATAAAAGGATGAACTAACTGTTTACTAATGCTTACCTAATCATTCATAGCATGCAGTTATTATACAGTTTTACCAAATTATGTCGTCAGTGCCTATAAATCAACTGGTTCTAGGATTTACCTAGGAATCCCCCCCCCCCCCCAAAAAAACTGATAAGGTGTAAGACATTTCTTAAGCTGTAATGCAAAGAAAAACCAACAACAACCAAAAATTACTGATTAAGAGATGTTTAAAAGTCTCTCTCTCTCTCTCTCTCACCAACCCCCCTCACTCCCCTTCACTCATCAGACAGCCTCACCCACACCCACCCCACACAGACTCATAGAAGTAGAGTGTGATAAGATGCCTGATAGTTTTTTATTTTCTGTTATCTGTTATCTATAAAGTTTTGTAAAGTCATGAAATTAACCATACTTCCTCAGAAGGACTTTTTCCCTGCATGTAAAACGTTTTGAAGCATAGTCGATGCTTTAGGCTTAGACCTTCAGAATGATATATAGTTTGTCAAGATAATTTTTGTCCCTTTTCATTTAATCTATTCGTAAATAATGACACTTGCAAACAAAGAGCGTTCAGTGCGCCGGTATTGTGCTGAATTCTGATCCCTGCCAGATTACTACCCCCCTAGTATTATTGGGTTTATGGTTAGGTGTGGGGGGTGGGTTAGAATTAGGGTAACTGTACGGAGTTAGGATTAGGCAATCAGGTAGCGAATTCAACGAGAGGGGTTACTAATTTGTCAGGGAGTCAAAAATGGGCACAACACTGGTGTCATGGTGAAATTTATCAGGTACATTTGTTATGTTCTCAATGCTCTATTTTGAATACATAATTGGCTCATGTGATTTGAAAGTCTTTCAGTTTTCATTTTATTCAAATTTCAAAAACGTCCGAACATTTCCGCAAAAAGTCCAAAACCCAACAGGAAGTACATTATTTTGAATTTCCTGTACAGTTTTTGAGCAGTTTTTGCAATTTCCTGGCCTCATACTTTGACAAACTCCTCCTACAGTTTTAGTTTTAATCCTCTTCAAATTTGCGGAGTATAATCATAAGGCCTTTGCCATGCTAAATTGCGAAGATCTTGAGTTTTTATCAAGGGGCTTGTCCCTGACGGGCTGACAAAGTTTGATGTTTCGCCATGAAACAGGAAGTTGCTGTAACTCAGACAAGCAATGTCCGTTCTGCCCCAAACATCATACGTTTGATAGGAGTTCAGTCCTGAACACATTCCCATGCCAATATTCAGTTGTTGTCATAGCGCCACCTGCTGGCAACAGGAAGTGACATGTTCAACAGTGGTATGGACTCATAGGATCATATTACACAGTGTCAACAAGTGTTAAATAGGCTGGCAACATGCTAGAAACTTACTAAAACATGCTAGCAATAGTATCAGTGAAAACCGGAAGTTGCTTTAAGTTAGGCATGCAGTGTTCAATCTGTCCCAATTGCAATAGTCCAGCCTGGACAGAACAAAAGCTTGAACAAGTAGTTGTGAAGTATGTTCAGAAAGAAAGGGCCTGATCTCCTTTGTGTTGAATAAAGAAAATCTGCAGGACCGGGCAGTTTTAACAATGTGGTCCAAGAAAGTCAGCTAATCATCAATCATAACTGGATGGTGAAATTGTGATGAAACGATAGGTTTGATGTAACCACAAGTAGTTCTGTTTTGGCAAGGTTGAGTTGAAGGTGATGATCCTTCATCCTATACAACTAGAGGACCGAATACACTTGATCATTGCTACACTCAGTTTAAAAAGGCCTTCACTGCCTGCTCACTACCGGCTTTTGTCAAATCGGACAATGCCGCCATTTTCCTCACACCAGAATATAAACAAAGGCTCGTTCAGGAACCCCCGGTGGAGAGAGAAGTGACGCGCTGGTCCTCCCACTCTGAAGCTATGCTCTTGGTGACGTCGACTGGGACATGTTCCAGGCAAGTTCATCTGACGTCAACGAGTCCACGGATGTAGCATTAAGCTTTGTCAACACGCTAACCGAGCAAACCACTGAAACTGCAACTATAAGGACATTCTCCAATCAGAAACCGTGGGTGGACAGAACCATCCGTGATGCGGTTAACCATCTCACTGCCGCATACAACGCCGGTCTTCTGTCGGGTAACATGAGCGAGTACAAAGCATCCTGCTATGCTCTCCGACGTGTAGTTAGAGATGCTAAACTGCGATAAAGGGAGATAATTGAGTCTCATTTTCAGCTCAATTAATTTTGACACATGTGGCAGGGACTGAAGACCATCTGTTCCTCTGGAAATAAATCCTCCGCAGAGGTGAGAGCAGATTCGTTGCTGGCCGAAGAGTTAAACAACTTCTACGGCTGCTTTGAATGCAATGGCGGCAGCGTGACTCTGCCAATCAGCGCGTCAGGAAGCAGCAGACATAGCAGCGATGATCATGTCATCACCGTGTCGGAGGACGATGTTCGGAGGGAACTAAAGAGAGTGAATGACAGGAAAGCAGCCGGACCTGATGGGATTACTGGCCGTGTCCTGCGCTGATCAGCTTGCTGGTTTGTTTACATCCATCTTCAATGGGTCCCTCGCTACCTCTGTGGTTCCCACCTCATTTAAAACATCTGTCATCATCCCTGTGCCTAAGAACAGTAAACGCTCTTGCCTAAATGACTGTCGTCCAGTTGCCCTCACATCAATAGTCATTAAGTTTTTTGAGAGACTTTTAAAGAACCACATTTGCTCCTCCATCCCTGCTACTTTGGACCCTCTTCAGTTTGCCTACCGCCCAAATAGGTCTACTGATAATGCCATCTCTCAGGTCCTGCACTCTTTCCTTACACACATTGACAGCAAAAAAGGCAACTATGTAAGGCTGCTTTTCATTGCCTCTAGCTCAGCTTTCAATACTATAGTCCCCATTAAGCTAGCTGTTAAGCTCACAGACCTCGGCCTAAACTCTTCACTCTGTGAGTGGATTCAAGATTTCCTCACAGGCAGACCTCAAGTTGTGAAAATGGGCCAATTTACCTCCAACTCCATCACCCTGAACATAGGAGCCCCACAGGGTTGTGTCCTGAGCCCCCTGCTCTACTCTCTACACACACGACTGCGTGTCCTCTCACAGCTCCATTTCTATTGTTAAATTTGTCGATGATACTATGGTTCTGGGCCTCATTTCCAACAATAATGAGAACGCATACTTGGATGAGGTAGAGAGACTTACATCATGGTGCCAGAACAACTGTCTCTCTGAACATGAGCAAAACTAAAGAGCTGATTGTGTACTTCAAGAAGAGACAGCAGCGGCCCTACACTCCTCTTATGATCAGCGGGACCCCTGTGGAGAGGGTGAGCAGCTTCAAGTACCTCGGTGTAAACATCTCAGAGGACCTGACTTGGACTGCACACATTCAAATACAAGTCAAGAAAGCCATGCAAAGACTGTATCATCAGCGACAGCTGAGCAAATTCAGGGTCTCACCAGCAATCCTGAAAACATTCTATTCAGGGGCAATAGAAAGTGTACTGACTAATCAAATCAGGTCTGCAAAGCTCTGCAGAGAGTTGTGTGCTTAGCTGAACGCATCTCATGGTCTGCTCTCCCCTCTCTGCAGGACATATACCTCAAACGCTTCAAAAGCAGAGCTGCTAAAATCATCAAGAACACAAATCACCCCCCGGTAACGGTGTTTTCAGTTTGCTGCCATCTGGCAAGCGCTACCGGAGCATGATGGCAAAAACTGAGAGACTTAGGAGGAGCTTCTTCCCTCAGGCCATCAGGCTCCTAAACTGAAACTCGGTCTAATAACATTTACAAGTCTCAGTTAAATAAACTGTAAAATATTTACTATTCTCCATCATCCGTATTGTTGCTATGTGTATAAACCCGGTACAACCTGTTTGCACATTCCTCTTGCACATCCCTGCTTATAATATTATTTATTAAGTAATAAATAATTATTTACTTACTTGCACATTTTATTTTATTGTACATTTTACTATTACATATATATTATTGCGTTGTGTTACATATTTTGCACTGTCCATTGAGCGGACCTGACCTGACTTACATTTCACTACTGATTATATCCTGTATAACTGAGTATGTGACGAATAAAAAAAAAACTTGAACCTTGATCCAGCAAGAAATGCCAGTTAGACAGTTAGACAAGCTGAGAGGCGAAAAGCAATCGTCGGATTATCAGGATTGAATGAGAGGTAGAGTTGAGTGTTATCAGCATGGCAGTCATATGAAAAGCCATGTTTCTGAATGACAGAACCTAGTGATACCATGTAGACAGATAATGTAGTGCTTCATTTTGCAAGTGATGTGAGGCAGTTTGCATTTTGTGTGTGCAATTCTTGGATTTGTGTATAACCTTTTGAAAAAAAAGTTTTGAAAATGTATTTAGGCAGTTGAAAAAAAACTGTAAGTAAAGGACATGTGAGGAGTTAGTGTGAGGCACTGATGAATTAGTTTGGCATTTTTATGGGTTTTGTTTGAAAAAGAAAATCAAGATACTTCCTGTTAGAATCTGAAATTAACTGCAATGCCAAGCAGAAAGTTGGTGTGGAAAACTGTGGAAAAAGTTTTGAAAAGTGACCTAAGTATTGAGTCCTAATAATTGTAAATAACTGTAACAGTAAAATGTAAATGTGTAAAAACACATGTAAATGAGTTCCAATTGACCTGTAGGTCAATATACGTTTGATGGAGGTTGTGTCAAAAAATTGAAAAGTGTAGTAATTGTTTTGTGTTTGTAAATGTGTTTTGTTCCAAAGAAAGGGAAAATGGCCCACCATTTAGACCACTTATACTGTGTTCACTGTGTAAAGAGATTTGAAAAAGTGACCTAAGTTTTGAGAATGGGTTTTAGTGAATATAAAATGGTCTATCCTTGTATGCTATAATGCACAAAATATGTATCTTAATTAACACAGTCATTTTGTGAAACACAGTTAAAAACAATATAAATGTATCTAATCCTTGAATTCTTAATATTTGTATAGGGTTTATTTTCACTGGACAGATGACACACCGCATGCTGACAGCAACGCAGTATATTGCTCCACTCATGGCAAACTTTGACCCCAGTTTTTCTAAAAACTCCACTGTGCGGTATCTGGACAATGGTGAGTTCATTTAAGAAAATGCATCAAAAATCAATGCTGAAAATAGTTTAGCAAATGTGCGGATTGTGCTATGGTGCAGGTATGGCAAGAAAATGTTATGCAGATCTAAATGCAGCTGTTTACTTTTATTTACAAACAAAACAAAGATCATTCAAAAACATGCAACGCAGGATTACAGACACCTGGAGGATAAATAGGGAGACAAATGAGGAGGGAACTAGGGAGACAGGTGGAGGAACTGAAATAATGATGAGGTAACAAGATGAGAGGGGACAGACAATAGACAGAAGAGCACATGGCACCAACAACAAACAACAAGCTATGTGCTCAATACAGACACAGCGGGATCTGGTGGCCATCTAAGGCCCACCAGCCGGTAACCATGACAGAACCCCCCCCCCCCACACACACACACACACACACACACACACTCTAAGGAGTGAATACCAGGAGGGTAGCGAAGAGGAGGCGGAACAGGGGTAGGGACAGAAGGCTAGGCCCATGGATTGGGCAGACAAGGGTGCCAGGGCGGGGCAGGCAGAGCAGGAGGCCAGGGCGGGGCCGGCAGGGCAGGAGGCTAGGGTGAGGTCGGCAGGGCAGGAGACCAGGGCAGGGCAAGGAGATTGAGCTTGAGCGGAGCCGGCAGGGCAAGGAGCTTGGGCGGAGCCAGATCTGTGGGCTCCCAGACTAGAGCAGGGTCTGGAGTGGTCTCTGTGGGTAAATGGGAAGGACGTTATAATTCAGCCCCTCTGCAGCACTCTTGAACTCCTTGGCAAATTGACCCTTCGCTAAGCCACGCCTGAAAATCGCCACAGACCAATCGTGGCTTAGCAACCGTAACTAGGCGTGGCAGGTCTGGCAAGCTTTCGAGCGAGGGAAACATGCCGAAGCGTTGTTCGTATGGATTGTGCTAATCTGATACGCGGCATCCTAAAAGTTTGGATGGGGTGGTGGAATTTTTTTCCTTCCCGAAACCTAAGACCCAAGGGGAGAAATTTTAACTATTCTATTGTGTCACTTTGGACAAAAGCATCTGCCAAATCCCATAACTATTAACCATAAGCATCATTTTCAACTTGCCTGCTTTCTGCATACCGGCAGTCGATTGGTCGCCGCATACGGCTTTCATTGGCTTTAGCGACAACTACCGATGATATTGGCACTGCCCTTATTTTGTTACCCCTTGGCTTGTGCCACTGCTGTGGCAGACTCGTGCAGGAGGACTTTGTTTGTGTTGTTGATGATGTATGGCTCAGCTCAGAATCTCCAAGGCGTAGATTAGACCCACGACGTGTGAGCAGTAACGTTAGCCTGGCGCGCTAAAATTATGAGCGGGAGAATGTTGTCGTTGCAAAGTGGTCAGGCTAATGTCTTGTGTTTATTCCACAAGATGTATGGATAAGCTGTTTGATTTATAATTATTAGATTATTTTCAAATTTCACTTACCCTGCTTTGCATGAACATAGCTGTTCCTCAATTTGTGTGTTTCTCATTTGAATGGTCAGCGTGTGAGGTGGCTGCTGCTTGCGCTGGGACCTAACGTTATAGGCTTTAGCTTAAATTTTAATGAAATTATTCTCTAATCGGTTGCATATTATGTCGTGGATATATCCCTCGAATGCATACTGCAGTCCCTTTTGTCTTGCTCTCTCAGATGTTTCACATGTTTTCCAAAAAATACTAATTATTTCCTTGGGAATGTCTGACGCCGGTGCATACATACTGTAATAGACGTGCGAGACGCGAAAGCTTGACAGGCGTAGCAACAGTAACTAAGGAGGGTCAATTCTCTCAGGTCAGCCCCCTGTTGACACAGGGAACTTAGTGTATCTATCTGAAGCACGTGTTGATAGAGGGGGCTACAGGTATTGGAGGCTGGTAGCTGGATTGAGCCCATTCTCCGCTGAGTCCTCATGTGGCTGATCCGTTCTGTCATGATGCGTGAGAAGAGATGAGGCGAGGAATCAAAGTGCAGAAAGAATGGTCTTTTTAATAAAAAAAATTACAAAAATAAACAAAAAATGCCCAGAGGGGGAAAAACAGGCAGGCAGACAGCGAACTGCAGTACAAACAAAAATAACACATACACAATGCAAAACAATGGATCAGCACAGGTGTAATGAATCTATGAAGCTATTTCAGCTTTTGGGGAATCATTAAATTACAGATACAATAATGCTTTGATTAAAGTAATATTAATCTTAAACATATGATTTATACTTTATTAACGACTCATCCAGCGACCATTAACATCAGTATAGCTTTAACAATTTAGTATATTTCGCTTTTGTGGCCAACGATAAACAAAATAAAGGGTTTTATACCATTTGAGCTAGGTAACGTGATCTTGGCAATTAGTTTAAAACATAGAAAATCACACATCCCAAGACATCATTCTTTATCAATGAAACAAGGTTTATTTGCTAACTGCTATTCTACAATACATGGACTAAACTTAATAAAAACACATAAACAAAACATAAACACACACACACATTCTGAATTTGCGAGTAACGTTATATGAAAATGTAAAGTAGCCCTCTTTGCTATCTCATAACTGTAACTAAAAGAAGATCACGAACAGAGACTCTGCTTTGTTTCTGCGTACAGATCAATTCACCAGTTCAGTAAGAATAGGGACTTTGTTTGAATACTTGCTTTACATTAAGCTGGCAGAAAATCTCTTGTTTTCCGTTCCACGTGGTTCCTTTGTGTTTTACGGAAATCTCTGATGGCTTAAATCGCTGCTGCGTGACGTCACCGGGTAGCCCTCTTGAGATTGGCGGTCTTGGTTGCTTTGTTGAACGCATGCGGAAGCTGTTTTTATTCGAGTTGTTATTACTTCGACGACTTGTTGAATGCTTTTGGATGGTATCTTCAGCCTGATGGTAAGGTGAGAGTCCAGCGTCCGTGAGCGAGCAAGTAAAACAGAGTGCAGAGCGAGGAGCGAAAAGAAGAGAGCGTTTTCAGCTGTGGTGGTCAGTTTTAACAGACTGATTTCAGTATACCCAATAGAGGCTTCTTCCAATCAGATTGTTCTTGTGGGGCGGAGCCCCGCCCATGTCTTTTTTTGAAATAACAGTTTTAATACTTATATAAAGTGTTATCACATGCTTAACCCATTTATAATATCACCAAATCAGTCGCATCACTCATTTATAATATTCACGACAGTTTATATGAATCTAAACACATTATAACCTGACTGGGAACCATTATAAGTTAAGAGAAATGACATCGGCTCCACTATACGGGTTAAGGCACAGATTGAAACATCCTATATTCTAAATAAACCACACAAAGCATATGGAAGACAGAGTACAACATTAATATATATACCATATCCTGTTCCAGTGGCTCAGTGGTTAGAGCATTGCCTTAGCAGCGCGAAGGTTGTGGGTTCGATTCCCAGGGAACACACATATTGACAATACAAATGTATATCCTGAATGCACAGTAAATCGCTTTGGATAAAATCGTCTACTAAATGCATAAATGAAATTAAAAATCTATATTGTTTCTTGAGTAAACTATTTTAATAGCATGGAATAAATTAATGTCTTCGTGCATAAAGTCCATCAGTTCGGGGTGGTTTCTTTGCACTGGGCAGACACACAGAAAAGTTATTTCCTTTGACCTGCAGAGGGGGCAAAAGCAGAGTGAAAGAGGGGCTGTCCTGGGGGTCATGATTCGGTCACGTCCTGGGATCTGCTGAAGATCTCACTTGTAGAGATAAGAAAAAAGGGGGTATTTCCAGACAGAGAGGCGCCACGTTTGTCTTTATTTGGCATTTATGACTTACAGTGAAAGGATGAATCTCTATCACTGACTGAATCCTGATGGTAATTTGGGAAGGAACATGTTAGAAACTTGAGAAGACGTAGGGATGCATTGTTTGGGATTATTGGCAATTGGGTCATCTTGATTGGTTTAATTGTTAGGGGTTCGACGAGGCGGTATAGGGATGATCTCAATCAGGTTGGTTGAGTTCTCAGTTCGGGTTCTTGGTCGGGTTTATCGTGTCGGAAAAAGGCGCAGGATGCCTAACGTGCATCTGTTGAAAGACTCTTGAACAGCGTTCACTCGCTTGTGTAGAAGGAAGGCCAGTGTCAAAGTCACAACATATCCTACGATAGTAGAGATGCAAAGCGCTGTGTCAGCGGCAGACCAAGACCAAATAATTGGCGCGCCAGCGGGCGGAAGGCAAGCAATAGCTTCTAAAGCTGTGTCAAAGGGTGTCAAATCAATAAGTTCAATTTCAGCCTGATACTCGTCGTCGGTAAGGTGATACAATGCTAACTCGTTAATATGGAGGATCGAGTCCTTAGGGACAGTGATCCATAAAGTTTGATTGGGCAGATTAATGCGCGTGGCGGTGTCGTGTTGATCATATGTGAGAGTAGCTGTTCATGTTGGGGTTTTGACCAGCCATCGGTTTCCGATGATTTCGGCTTGTGTTACCTCAACTTGAGAACATAGTGTTGTTTCGGCACGCAACGACTTCAGGAGTGTGGATTTTGACATAGGTGTTCCCTTGCCAAAATCTCACATTCACAATGTCTTTAAGCCGGTAAATATTATTAGCGTCGATAATGGGCAAACTGAGAAGAAACGCTAAGTCGCCTGCTTCCGGGTCTGGATGAGACTAGCGGGGCCCGCGGTGGCCGAAGTTAGGACGTTTGGACAAGGCTAAGAGGTATCGCGTAGTGTGCAATCGTATTCATGGCTGAGTCATCGATCAATGGAACTTACATCGCATAGCCTGTCGGTCATGATTTTGGCAGGTTGCCTCGATCGGTTGACAACGGTTCTCACAACGAGTTATGACAACTTTACTGAAGGGAGTCAATCTCAATTTCAGGGCCTGGATTCAAAGATTGGTTAAGGAAGTTCCCTGATGAGGGGACTAGAGAGTACAGGAGATTATAGTGAGAGGGGAAAAGGGAAAACACAAAGTAAGACACAAAAAAAATAAAATTATAATAAAAATGAGAACCAAAACAAAACAAAGAGACACAAGGACACCGAATGAGGTGAGGCCGCAAATGAGTGTCACATGTGTGGAGTAACTCCTTTCTACTAGAGATTGGTCCTAGCAGTACAACGGAGGAGAGAGTATGTGTTGTGTCTAAGCATGGTTGCTACATGTTTTCCTAAAACGACAGTACTTATGTTTGTGTGGTGTAGAGCATATGGTTGTCGGTCTGTGTCAGTGGGTTTGATTTTCCCCCTTTTTCTGTCGGCTGGAGCCCTGGTGCCTCTCTATCTAGTTTCGATGGACCCAAGTTTAATATCCCAATTATTTTGATTGGTGGCTACATACTTCTTCAACATGCTGACCACTGTCCCGTTAGCCCGTTCAACTTGACCGGAGGAAATTGGGTTATGGCTTATATGGAGCTTGGCCTGTATACCCAGGAGTTTCCACACTTCCTGCATGATTTTGGCGGTGAAGTGGGTTCCGCGGTCAGAGTTGACCCTTAAAGGCAGTCCAAATCTTGAGAAGATGTGGTTCATTAATAGGCAGGCTGTCGTTTCTGCTGTATCATTGGGAGCTGGGAGGCACTCTATCCACTTTGTGAATTGGCAAACCACGGTGAGGAAGTATTTGTTACCCCGTGTTGACCGTGGCAGGGGTCCTACCCAGTCTATTTGGAGGTCCGACCATGGGAAGGTCATACCTTTTCCTCTGCAGTGGTGCTCGGTGGTTTGGATTTGCCAGTTGGAACTGGCAACACACCAGGCATCCTTTAAAGTATTCTGCCACATCTTGCTGCATGCCAGACCAGTATGCCACTTGCTTGAGTGTTTCATAGGTGGCTTTGACACCGTGGTGACCTGCGCATGATGCATTGTGTGCGTGTGTCAGCATCATCCCCCTCTGGTCGTGAGGTACTACGAGCTTTGGCGCAGTGAGTGGCTAAGGGACATATGTGAGAACACCGTTTCGAAGATGCAGCATGTGCTTAATAGAGTGGTCCGAGGTGGAAATGGGATGTGTTAATGGATCGGACATGTGAGCTGCCATGGTTCGTAGTGACGAATACGCAGTTTGGAGGGTGAGGAGATCGTCAGCAGCGAACTGAGGTGATATGGCAATGTGGGAGGAGGCAGGGGTGTGCGCGCCAGTGGCGTGCTGGCGGTGGGTTACCGCTGCCACCGAAGGGTTGGGTGGGAGGGCATGAAATGTCCAGGACTCTCCATGTAATGCACCTGCTTTGACGAGGGCATCAGTTTGGTAATTTAAGTCTTTGTCTTGTCCTGGTTGACGTGAATGACCTCTGACTTTTTTCCAATAAACGATCATGTAATGTTCAGTGACGATGGCATCGCTTGCTTGGAAGAGTTCCTGGTGCTTGACAGGCTTGTTGTTAGCGGTCTTGAATCCATTCCGTTTCCATCCAGTTAAATGGCATGTGAAGCTTAGACGGGCATAGTTCGAATCGGTACAGATGAGGAGTTCTTTGATGTTGTGGGATGCAGCCAGTTTGTAGGGTGATGAGGATGGCTGCTATTTCTGCATATTGCGATGATTGAGGGCCTAATTTGTGTTGTTGCAGTGGGCAAGGGTCGTTCTTGAGCCAGACCACACCCGCTCCAGCTTGTAAATTGCCCTTGCGATTGTAAGAGCAGCCATCGACATATATTGTGGGCATTCCTTCACACACATTCTCCTCGAAGTATCTGTGATTTGACATTTGCGGTTGTGACGGTTCTTTCGGTTCTGCTGAGGTGTACAGCATGTCCATTGAACAGTTTTGGCAGGCCGCAAGCCCGTTTCCAAGTGAGGATTTGTAGTTTTGGGCATATCTTTCCTCAACGTTCCGTCCTCGGAGTGTCTTTAACCAGGTAGCTATGCGTGCATTGGTCACCACGCCATCTCTGATTCGTTGACTGTTGTAGAAAGTGACTGGTTGGTGACAGGTCTCGATGATGACTTTCTGTGCACCGATGTAATTAGAGAAACACTGGATGGCCCACACAGTGCAAAGCAAAGCTTTTTTGCAGTTTGAAAACTTGCATTCTGGGGAAAGCAGCGTTTTGCTGGCATAAGCGACCACTCACATGTCTTTGTCATGGAGCTGGTATAGGCCTGCACTGAGGCACTGATTAGAGAATCCAGCGTTCAAATATTATTATTTTCCTGGGTCTGGGTAGGCAAGGCACGGAGCAGAGCACAGGCACTGTTTGAGCTGGCTCATAGCTGTGTCCTGGGCTTTTGCCCAAATTAAGGTTTCATCCTTTTTTAGGAGGGAAGTTAGTGGTCGTGCAATGTCAGCGTAGTTTTCGATGAACTGTCGTGAGTAATTGCACACTCCCAGAAAGCTTCACAGCTCAGAGATGTTATTTGGTGTCTTTATGCTTTGGATTACTTGGGCACGGTTAGATTGTGGCTCGATGACGTTTCTTCCGACCAGCAGTCCGACATAGTTCACCTTGGTTTTGCACCATTGTCCTTTGTGAAGGGCGATTTTAGCTCCTGCTGTTGTCAGCTGGTTTAGGACGTGATCGATTTCCTTGAGGTGTTCTTTCATACTTGATTTCATTAAGACATCGTCAACGTAGACGAGGTTGCCTCGGACTCTGGCGTCAGTGCATGCCTTGTTAAGGAAAATGTTGAATTCTGTTGGTGAGTTGGCATATCCGAAGGGGCACAGTGTGAAGGTGTACTGTCGGTTGCCGAAGGTGAATGTCAGCTTATGTTGGTAGTCGGGGTGAACAGGAATTGTCCAGAACCCGGAGGTGACGTCCAATGGACAGGATCGTCGAGCCTTTGATTTTTGGAATTTCTTAGTCCAACTGGGTCATAGGCCATCGTGACAATGGTACTTGCTGATTCATCTTGCGATAGTCGATGGTGGGCTACCATTTGCCATTAGGTTTTAGGACTGGCCATATCGAGGCAGAGTATGTGCTGTTACAGGGCCGGATAACCCCCTTTTCCAGCATGGAGTCAACAATTTCTTGCACTGGCTCATATGATGCTATTGGAATCTTGTACTGGTGCACAAATGTGGGTGGCACATTTGGGTTTGTTGGGATACGCAACAAATACGTGTGGATGTTAGTCAGTCCACAATCCAGGGAATCCTTTGAGAAGGAGTCCTTGTACTTCTGCAGAACCTCTTTGAGTCCTTGGCGATCCACTTCATTGTGGAGGGCATCCGCCTCACTCAAGATCTGTTGAATTTGTGCATTGAACCCGGCGTAGGGTTCTTCTGCAGTTAAGACATTTGAGGGGCTTTGGGCCCCGATGGTCACCCGTGCAGGTGATACTGTCACAGGCTGTGTTGAGACAGCGTAGACAGCGAGGTGAGTGTCATCTGTTAGTTCTGAATGGCAGACGCTTTCTCTAGACACTGGCAGAATTGAGGTGATGGCAATGATTTCATGAGGTTTTGTGAATGTTATGGTGTCATGGCATTCGTCTGACGTTAGTTTGGCTGGTATAGGGCCTATGACAGGTACTGTTAGTTCAAAGTCATGGAACACCTGGTTGATGAGCCATCCCAGGTGACTGGCTTTGAGAACGTGGATGTCTTGGGCCATACAGTTGTTGAACAACACATACTCGGCACGAGATGACACTCCAATTAGAGGTGTGGCTTCCAGGGTCAGTCCGAGTTTTAGGCAGGTCCTGGAAGGTTGGAAGAAGCTTAGCTTATTGTTGAGAGTTTGGCCAGGTCTCATGTTGAGGCGGATGCTGACACTCTTGCTGCAGGCAGGTATTGTGGCTTCTTGCTCTGTGATCATAGCGCATGCGTCTGGCATGGTTTGACCGGATTGGAGGTTCTTGAGGTTGACTGACGTTGTCAGTTGGTGTGACAGGGGAGCCCATATGATGTCGTTTACGGTGCCGATGCAAGCATTGAGTAGGACCATGATATCCGCTCCAATGTAGATGTCATGAGGCAGGTCCGGGACGACGAGGAAGTAGTGACTCCGATGTCTGTTGTTCCATCGTATGTCCAGAGCGCAGATGATCTTGGAGGTTGTCATGTTTGTCGAGAGGGAAGCGGCTGTGCTTAGCGACATGTGGTCGACTCTGATGTCTTTGCTTCAGTGTTCTGAATAGCTTCAGGCTGATGGCTGAGTTCTCTGCCCACAGGGCTAGTGCTCTATCGGACACTGATGTACCTTGAACATCTATCGCAGTCATGATTTGAAGGGGGCCTGTGTTTGGTTCAGGCTACTGCAGTGAGCTGAGGAAAGGGTCCTATGCTGTTTGTGCTCGGTCCAGATCCTGGCTTTGCGACTGCATCATCGATCATTGTCTATTAAAGGGTTCAAAGCGATTAAGCAGATCTTTCCCAATGAGGAGTGGGTACGTGTTGAGTGTTGACACGTATACTGGATGGACGAGGTCCATGGCTCCCACTGTTAGATGAATAGGGGCCACATGTTTCAGTTGTAGGCCCATATGGGAGTATGCTTGGACGTTTAGTTCGCACCTTTGGAGCTTGAGGGTTCCGTTAGTCCTCTTTGTTCTTTCTTGGACTTCCTTGAGAAGTTCTGTAGACATTAGAGTTATGTCGGCTCCCGTATCATCGAGAAGGGCTTCGGCTTTGATGTGTCGTTCGATGATGATGGAGAGGTAAAACTTTCTTGCTATACCTTTTTCGATGAGATCGCCTAGGAGTTGAGGGACTGGGTTTTAGGATGTCAGGGCTGATCTGGTGTTCTTCGGAGGAGTGGCAGACGACTAAGACAGCACTTTCAGGAACTTGAGGGGTTTCATCAGCAGGTGTTTGTTGGACACTGTTGTGATCTGGGGTATTGGGTGTTGAGTTAGTGTTTAACTCTGTTGCTGGTTTTTCAGGTGGGGTTTCTTGTCCCTCTGAAGTTAGGGTGTTTACTGTTTATCTGAGAGTGAGGTGAAGGAGTGCTGTTTTCTGTGGCTGATTGGTTCAGCTTGTCGCTGCCTTCTCGTCCGACTGCTAGTCAGGCTGAATCTGGTTTCTCTTTCTTTTCCCACTTCCGATCCTTCTCTTTTCGTTGGAAGAACTCTTTCATCATCATTTCCATCAGCTTTTGTGAGTCGAAGTACGGTGGTGTCTTATGTTCTTGTGTGGATTCAGTTTGAGCTCGGTCAGCTTGGAATCTTCTTTCGTCGATTCCTTGGGCTGATTGCTCCAGGTGAGTTTGTCGTTTTCCCTTGGAGTTTCCATTGAATTCCCATGAGCTTTTCTCTCTTGAGTTTCCAAACGAGCTTGGCTGGTTCCACGATCTCTCCCATTGACTCTCATGAGGCCTTGCTTGTTCCCATGACTTATCCCAGTGTCGTCCAGGTGAGCGTTGACGTCCACGTGGTCCATCCCAGCGGTCATACCTCTGTTTAGGTCAGGTGCCAGCGTCTGAGTCTCGTTCTTTGTTGGACGGGGGTGCATTCCACTCTCTGTGTGGCGGCTTAGCACTGTCTTGGCGTTGGGTGCCCTCTAGAGCCAGTCCGTGACTTTGAGTGTTGAAGTCAAGAACTGCTGCGGTTTTGGCGCTCTTTTCTGAGGCCATTTTTTGTTTGCCGTAGGCTTCCAAAAGTGTTCATTGTTCGTGGCCATGCAAGAACACCAAGATGGTGGCTTATGCCAGGATAAAGGTTCCTCAGGAAGAGAGTTTTAAAGTTCATGTCAGGTTCATTGCGAGTTCCAAAGCATGCTTGTCTGAGTCGACTGTAGTAGGCTTGAGGAGGTTCGTGATGTCCTTGTCTCATCTTCAGGGCAGCCACTAAGCCTTGATCAGACTCAGGGTCGGCAAACTTATTAACGAGGGCTTTTTAAAGCAATTGATAATCAGTCTTTGTGTTAGCAGGCTGCCGATCAAGGAAGCTGCGAACTTCAGTACTGGATGTCGTTCGGAGTAAATCGAGTTTATCTTTGTACGTAACGTAAGGACGCATTTCAGATGGAAATCAATATCTTGTAGATAAGTCAAGTCAAGTCAAGTCACCTTTATTTATATAGCGCCTTTAACAATACAAATTGTAACAAAGCACTGCACAATATCAAAATAGGCAAATTTTGTCAATAATGTAAAATGACAGGATTTAACACTCAATTATCTGCTGAATGCATTTCATTATTGAATTTAGTAATGGCATTGTCCAGCTTAGTTCAGTTTAAATAATATCTGTGCAATCAAGTCGATGATTGTGCTGGAAATGAAGTGTCCCCAACTGAGCAAGCCAGAGGCGACAGCGGCAAGGAACGAAAACTCCATCGGTGACAGAATGGAGAAAAAACCTTGGGAGAAACCAGGCTCAGTCGGGGGGCCAGTTCCCCTCCGGCCAGACGAATCAGTAGTTTGTTCCAACTGCAGCAAAGTCAGAGTGTAAGTGGTCCACTGGTTCCAGGGGTCTTTCCCCGATGGATGTCTAGGTGACGAGGTCCTCACTGGAGATCTGTCTCTGGGGCTCATCTCGGAGGTCCTCGGAGGGGTTGTCATCGTCTCTTCTCAGGTGTTCGGTCATCTCTATCGTTTAAGGGTAGGATCCAGACTGAAGCTTGTGTAATTCCTAACTACCACGGGATGTTAATCCCGTGGCAGTAACATAGAAACAGTAAGACAATTAGCGTAGCAGCTGCTCCATCCAGGAATAACCCTGGATGAAATTATCAGTATAACCCAAGCTAAAGCATAATAATGTGCATTTGTTCAGATAGACTGGCAGTACAAGATTGTGAGATGCATTATATGAATGCTTGGCTAAAGAGATGCGTCTTTAATCTAGATTTAAACAGAGAGAGTGTGTCTGAACCCCGAACGTTTTCAGGAAGGCTATTCCATAGTTTAGGAGCCAGATATGAAAAAGTTCTACCTCCTTTTGTGGACTTTGCTATCCTAGGTACTACCAAGAGTCCAGAGTTTTGCGACCTAAGGGAGCGGGTTGGATTGTAGCGTGATAGAAGATTAGTTAGGTACGCAGGAGCTAAATCATTTAGGGCCTTATAGGCAAGTAATAATATTTTGTAACTGATACGAAACTTAATAGGTAGCCAGTGCAGAGACTGTAAAATTGGAGTAATATGGTCATATTTTCTTGACCTGGTAAGGACTCTAGCCGCAGCATTTTGTACTATCTGTAGCTTGTTTATTGAAGATGCAGGACAACCACCTAGCAGTGCATTACAATAGTCCAGTCTAGAGGTCATGAATGCATGAACTAACTTTTCTGCATCAGAAACACTTAACATGTTCCGTAGCTTGGAAATGTTTCTAAGATGGAAGAATGCTGTTTTTGTAACATTGGAAATATGATTTTCAAAAGATAGGTTGCTGTCTAATATAACACCCAGATTTTTAACTGTAGAGGAAGTAACATTACATCCATCTAGTTGCTCGGTCTTATCTGAATTTATTAGGAGAAAATTACTGGTCATCCAATCTTTTATATTTTTAACACACTCCGTTAGCTTAGATAGTTTAGAAGTTTCATCTGGTTTTGTTGAGATATATAGTTGAGTGTCATCAGCATAACAATGGAAACTAATCCCGTATTTTCTAATAATATTACCAAGGGGCAGCATATATAATGAAAATAATAGAGGACCTAGGACAGATCCTTGTGGTACTCCATACTTTACTGGTGATAATTGAGATGACTCCCCGTTTAAATAAACAAAGTGGTAGCGATCGGACAGGTAGGATCTAAACCATCTTAGAGCCTGCCCTTGAACACCTGTATAGTTTTGTAATCGATCTATCAGTATGTCATGATCTATAGTGTCGAACGCAGCACTAAGATCAAGTAAAACTAGCAATGAGATACAGCCTTTGTCTGACGCAAGAAGCAAGTCATTTGTAATTTTAACAAGTGCAGTTTCTGTGCTATGGCGGGGCCTGAAACCTGACTGAAATTCTTCATAGATATCATTTTTTTGCAAAAAGGAGCACAATTGAGCAGACACTACTTTTTCTAATATTTTCGACATAAACGGAAGATTTGAAATGGGCCTGTAATTTGCCAGTTCACAAGGATCTAATTTTGGTTTCTTAATAAGAGGCTTAATAACTGCCAGCTTAAATGGTTTTGGGACGTGACCTAAAGATCGCGAGGAGTTAATAATATTGAGAAGCGGTTGTTCTGCAACAGTTAACAACTCTTTCAATAGTTTAGTTGGTACAGGATCTAATAAACATGTTGTTGGTTTAGATGCAGTGATAAGTTTATTTAGCTCATCCTGTCCTATAGTTGTAAAGCACTGCAGTTTTTCTTTGGGTGCGATGAATGATGCTGAAGTACTAGACGCTGTAGAATCTACGTTTGTTATTGTATTTCTAATGTTATATATTTTATCAGTAAAGAAATTCATAAAGTCATTACTATTAAACTGTGAGGGAATATTTAGATCGGGTGACATCTGTTTATTTGTTAATCTAGCCACTGTGCTAAATAAAAACCTTGGATTGTTTTGGTGATTATCTATGAGTTTGCGGATATACTCGGTTCTTGCAGTTTTTAGAGCCTGTCTATAGCTGGACATACTGTTTTTCCACGCAATTCTAAAGACTTCCAAGTTACTTTTTCTCCATTTGCGCTCAAGAATACGAGTTTCTTTCTTGAGAGAATGGGTATAACTGTTTTACCATGGCGCAGCACGTTTTTCTCTAACCTTTTTTAATTTGATGGGTGCAACAGTTTCTAACGTATTGGAGAAAATAGTTCCCATGTTGCTAGTAATTGTGTCTAGTTCATCTGTATTTATGGGTACACAGAGCAGTTGAGATAAATCAGGCAGGTTATTTGTGAATCTGTCTTTAGTGGCTGGAATAATAATTCTGCCTGGGCGATAACGCAGAGCCATATAGTTAATATCAGTAATATGCAGCATGCACGATACAAGGAAATGGTCAGTAACATCATCACTTTGAGGTATGATATCTATATCAGTTAGATCAATTCCATGCGATATTATTAAATCTAGCGTATGATTAAAACGATGCGTCGGCCCGGTGACATTTTGCTTGACACCAAAAGAGTTTATTAGGTCAGTAAACGCAAGTCCTAACGCATCATTTGTATTATCAACGTGAATGTTAAAATCTCCAACAATTAGTGCTTTATCAACAGTAACCAATAGGTCTGAGAGGAAATCTGCAAATTCTTTTAGAAAATCTGTATATGGCCCTGGCGGTCTATACACAGTAGCCAGAGCAAGAGATAGGACAGATTTATTTTGCTTATCTGACAGTTTAACATTGAGCATAAGTATTTCGAATGAGTCAAACCTGTATCCTGTTTTCTGAGTAACATTGAGAATATCACTATATATTGTTGCGACACCGCCGCCACGACCAGTCTCACGAGGCTCGTGCTTATAACAGTAGCTTGGTGGAGTAGATTCATTTAGCCTTCCTGTAGCTCAACTGGTAGAGCATGGCGCTAGCAATGCCAAGATCATGGGTTCGATTCCCAGGGAAAGCAAGAGCTGATAAAATGTAGAAACTGTAACTTGAATGCAATGTAAGTCGCTTTGGATAAAAGCGTCTGCTAAATGCATAAATATAAATACATAAATATAGACCAAAATAATCATTTGTTTTAAGCCAGGTTTCAGTCAGACAGAGTACATCAAAACTATTATCTGTGATTATTTCATTTACAATAACTGCTTTCGGTGTGAGTGATCGGATATTTAGGAGCCCAAGTTTTAAAAATTGTTTTTGTTCATTTATTTTGCATTTTTCTGGTTTAATCACGATCAGATTTGTTCTAGATCCTGCATTAAATTTATATTTTGAACTCAATATTCGGGGAACAGACACAGTCTGTATAGATTGGACACTGCAATTACCTTTATCATTTAAGTGGGTAGAACAAAAGTCATCATAGCTGTTATTGGAGAATTGGCTTACTAGTCAGATAGAGCGTAGCGTCCTGGTGATGTTGTCCGACAGGAGTTCCGCACCGAGTCTGCTGGGGTGCAGGCCATCAGCACGAAATAGCCTAGGACGCTCCCAGAAAAGATTCCAATTATTGACAAAGAGAATTTTCTGCTCTCTACACCATGAAAACAACCATTCATTTAAAGCAAACAGTCTACTGAACCGTTCGTGTCCTCGTCGATACGTGGGAAGAGGTCCTGACACGATGATCGTCGTCGCTGGCGATGTGCTGCGTACCGTCTCGATCAGGCTCCTGAAGTCCCTCTTCAGTGTCTCCGTCTGCCGCAGCTTGGTGTCGTTAGCCCCCGCGTGAATCACAACAGCTGCAACGCTCTCGTCATCCTTCAGGATCGCAGGTATCTGCACAGAAACATCAAGAACACGAGCACCAGGGAGACAATGAGTGTGCACTTTACCTTAGCTAACCTTACCTTAGCTAACGTGGCACGGACATGCCGGACGATTGAGTCTCCGATGACCACAGCGTCACGATCAGTCTCGCAGAGAGGGGCGAAGCGGTTCCGGGATGAGATGTCGAAGACCGGGGGGGGAGAAGTCGTCGCCCGGGGCCTGGATCGCGTCTTCCGCTGCTGCACCCAGGGTCCGTGATTTCCCGGCGCCGGAGTGAAGGCCATCTGTGACGATCGCGTCCCGGGTGCACAGGGCCTGTGCAGAGAAACACACGGAGTAGAGGTGGTGGGAGCGTTAGCAGCGCGTTGCATACTTACCCCGGACTTATGAGCGTCAGCCTGAGATGTTTCCAGCGTTGCTATCCGTTTCCTCAGCTGGGCCTGTTTCCCAAGCAGCTCGCGGATCCGTGTCTCCACGGCCTCCAGCTCGAGCTGCGCCGAATGCAGCTCGAATGTGTCCTCACCTGCACACAAATGTAGACACGAATCCGCCATTTAAGCAAGTAACAGTGAAACAATGTTAAATGTGTGTATGCGTGTGTGAAAAAGGGGTATTAGCTGTGTTAGAGGAACCCGCGCTGGCTTTGCTAATGGGCTATAAGCTAATAGCGGACTTGGGAAATCAAAATAAAACTTGCGATAACAAGCCGCTCTGATTATTCTCGTTGCAGAATGCGATCAGGGATATATTCACACGTTATAGAAACACAAATTATTGTGTATAAAATCGGAATTTAAGATAGAAAATAGACGATAAACAATTGGCTTGGCGGAGATTCAGCTCAGAACACGCGTCAACGACAAACCGGAAGTAAATCAGCATATTTGCCGTTGCCGTGTAGATAAGCTTGGACATTTTGGCTATTTGGCATGCTGGGGTTGAATGTGCCAATGTTCCTTGGCGAGCTTGTCGAGGTCTTTTAGGTTTAGGCCGTGTGACGATCTGCGGCTGGCTGCAGCAGATTCTTTTGGCTTTGTCGTGAGGTGAAGTTCTTCAGAGGGCGCTGGTGAATGTTTCAACACCACCCCCTACATATTTTGCTCACGTGTCAGTCCAGGAACAGGTGACTTGATCCTGCTCGGCAGGAGTGAGGTCGGTGCACGTCCTGTCCTCGATGGCTCATAGCTTAATTAATAAGCATGCTTGATTTCCTCTAGGAGACTTTCATACTCCTCTTTGAAGTAGTCAAGCTGTCGTGTTAGGCGGTTGATCTCGTTTCTTGACTCATTCAAGTGAGCTTCGAGGGCCTTTATTCTGTTGTTTTTTTCCCTGAAGTCAGCCTGTGCTTTCTCCAGTAGCTGCTCTGCATACTGTGACATCAGCACGATCAGCGTAGTCCTCTTTGATTTGCTCCATTTCGTGGCTAGTAACTGCTAGAGTCTCTTTTAGCCTGTTGATCTCCTCCTCAGCACCTTGTTCCACCTCATTGGTCCCTTCCTGTCGTTCCTGAGCTTCACGTTCCAGCTGCTCTATGCGTCGTTGTGCACTTTTCAGCTCCTGCTGGCGTTGTGCAGCGTGCTTGTCGCTCAACTTGAGGGTGGCGATGAGTGTGTGACTTAAGGAGCCGGTAATCTTGGCTAATTCTTTGTGACTGTAGCTTTGACTTGGGTCTTGTTCCATGAGGCTTGTTATGTTGTCATCCAGCTGGTCCTGTGTCTGATGTTTGAGTGTCTCAGCAGCATTAGGGAGGAGGCTGTCTGTCGCAACACTAAGCCATGTTTCCAGATCTTCCCAGTTCCCAGTTTTGTGAGAAATGTTCTGGCAGGGTGAGGGAGATCTCGAACCGAACTGACACCTTGAATGGTAAACAAAGCAAAAACAAAACAAAACAAAGCAAAACAGGGGTGTAAATGTGCAAAGTGTAGTGTATGCTGATGTTGAGTGTGCTTCTCTGCGACTGTGATCCTCTGGTGGGGTGCTTCTAATTTGTAGTCTCTGTGGAGAAATTATGGAGCACAAATAAAGGTAGCACAGCTGGGAAACAGAGAAAGAAAAGGACACTAACAGAATTTAAAAAAAATATATTGGATGCTTCACCTTTTTCTTTTTCTTCACCTTTTTTTCAAGGAAGGGGGTCAGTCTAATACGAAGGTGAAGGAGAGGGACAATAACACAATATCTCTTTCTGGTAGCAGATTTTCCTCTTGTCGTTTTTTTTTTTTTAAGTCTGATTTAGAAGGACGCTTCTAGTCAGCGGATTGTAAACGTGTTTTCTCTTTTGTAATAGGACTGTAATTGCTATTCAAATTTTTCTCCTTGGTGGAGGAAAACAATAGCAATGACAGTACTGGTCCCTTTAATGGCTAAATTTACACCACAACGCTGGTTAGCGTGTCTCTCATGCATGCTTAAAATGTTTGCCGATGCCTATCTTCTCATTGACCTGCTTTAACTTGGAGGGGTAGGATTTCACAATAGAGGAAGGTAAATAGCAAACAGTTTTGAACGTAGTTCTTAAGTTTCACAAATACCTGTTCATTGCAACCGTTCTCTTAATCTATGTTCTCTTAATCTTAATCTACGTTCTCATGATCATTCCACAGGAAAAATCTAAGCAAACAGTAGAAGTAGTCATATTAGAAGATAGCAGCAGGGAGGAAAAATAAGAGAAGTGAGGATTTACTCCCAAGGTTAGGACTAATAGCGCTGTTTAGTCGATACACTTAGGGGGTTGGTTTTGCTGTTTTACAGGATAAAACAAACTGACCTAAGTTTTGAGGAAACTTTAATTTCCTTTTGGCTTTTTTCTAATTAGAAGGTTAACGTCCTTATACCCTAAGCTTGGTGAGAAATTACATTGCTTCCGTGGTGCCAATGTCACTTCATCAACTCAGCACTAGGGGGAGAGCTATCTACTCTCAGTACTCTCTACTCTGAGTTAATCAGATCACCTAACGAGATGAAGTAAGGCCTAACAGGTAGAGCCAGACTGTAATGAGTGTAATTCATTTTGACATTAAATTAACAATTTAAAATTCCTAACAATAGCAACTTATCCACTGATGTGTTTAAAATCAGGAGAGCTTTTATAATTGAATTAATCACTGTATTATCCAGGTAATACAGAATTATTGTCTAATAAACCACCAGCTATTAAACTGATACCCACTAAAAATAAAGATCTTAAACAAATGTTTGTTGAAACCACCTGTGAGATTGCTAGCCACTGATGATTAGTTATAATCATACAGCCAGTTTATTAACGTTGCATTTGTTACAGTCCTCTTAAATGGGAGAAGAGATAGAGAGAGAGAGGACTCCTGAAAAGGGGGAAAAGGAAATAAATGCGTTAGCAAATCTCATTGTGAGTCACAGTTTAAAAGTTACTGGTTCAGTCACTCACATTTCACACACACTGCATTCAACCCACATTCAAAACTCTCTAAATACTATGTGCTAATCGTTAGCCGTCAATGCTAATAGCCTTGCATTTGCTTCAATGCAAGCTCTTTAGCTTCAGTTCGCTCAGTGCTAATGCTATTTGTTTATAACAGCTCAAAATGGCATGGGGACTGAGCCTACGCCTTAACAAATGCTCCGGAAATGGTTTCCGAAGAATTCCTGGATGAGCACGTCACTCTTGGTGACGCGCACACTAGGATGTGATTTATGTTTCAGTACATAAACAGAGCCGTAAGTGTGTTTCACACTTCAAAATCAACAAGCACTATGTAGATCATTATCTTTTATAGCAAATATAAATTAATCTACGGATTAATTATTATACATTATTGAATACTGAATATTATACATTATTGAATACTGATATTTGCCTGTTTAGACAACCAGCACACATATAAAATGATTTGATTGATCACATACTCCCCACGCGTTTGACCACTCCTTTCTCTGAGGGCAGCGCGTCATGATTTCACTTCTGTGAATCAAAAGTGGCCGAGAATCATTAGTTAGCTAATCTAATATTCTCAAGCCGGGAGATTTTAATATTGTATTTGAGTTTGTAAGAGGAGCACGCACATAACAAATCACACTACGGAGGCCTTTTAAAAGAGGGAAATTAGGTTATCCGCTCATTATCTCTCCTGCGCTTTTTAGAGCGACTTCTTGTCTTACTAGACAACTATTAATTTACTGCAGTTCATTTCTTCTCAACAATAACTTGCGTTGCACTGTCTTTCATTCAACATGCACCGTAAACAAGAATAGAGTATCACAAATAAATGCTGTTTTTCTGTATTTACTCATTTTTCCGGATAAAAATAGAACAATATTCTTATGGATGTTTTATGGATTATCAAGTTAATCTTTATGCCCACGCATCCTCCAACATTATCTGTAATAAGATAATGAAGCTATTATTTCAGTTTTTGGGGAATCATTAAATTACAGTTACAATATTGCTTTGATTAAAGTAATATTAATCTTTAACTTATGATTTAAACTTTATTAACGACTCGTCCAGCGACCATTAACATCAGTATAGCTTTAACAATTTAGTATATTTTGCTTTCGTGGCCAACGATAAACAAAATAAAGGGTTTTATACCATTTGAGCTAGGTAACATGATCTTGGCAATTAGTTTAAAACATAGAAAATCACACATCCCAAGACATCATTCTTTATCAATGAAACAAGGTTTAATTGCTAACTGCTATTCTACAATACATGGACTAACTTAATAAAAACACATAAACAAAACATACTCACACACACATTCTGAATTAGCGAGTTACGCTAGAAGAAAGTGTAAAGTAGCCCTCTTTGCTATCTCATAACTGTAACTAAAAGAAAATCATGAACAGAGACTCTGCTTTGTTTCTGCGTACAGATCAATTCACCAATTCAGTAAGAATAGGGACTTTGTTTGAATACTTGCTTTACGTTAAGCTGGCCGAAGATCTCTTGTTTTCCGTCCCACGTGGTTCCTTTGTGTTTTACGGAAATCTCCGATGGCTTAAGTCACTGCTGCGCGACGTCACCTGGAAGCCCTCTTGCCATTGGCGGTCTTGGTTGCTTTGTTGGACGCGAAAGCTGTTTGTTTCGAGTTGTTATTACTACGACAATGTGTTGAATGCTTTTGGATGCTATCTTCAGCCTGATGGTAAGGCGAGAGTCCACGTCCATGAGCGAGCAAGTAAAAGCAGAGGGCAGAGCGAGGAGTGAAAAGAAGAGAGCGTTTTCAGCTGTTGTGGTCAGTTTTAACCGACTGATTTCAGTATTCAGTTCCTATGACCTGCAGAGGGGGCGAAAGCAGAGCGAAAGAGGGGCTGTCCTGGGGGTCATGATTCGGTCACATCCTGGGATCTGCTGAAGATCTCACTTCTTGTAGAGATAAGAAACAAAAAGGGGGTATTTCCAGACAGAGAGGCACCACGTTTGTCTTTAGTTGGCATTTATGACTTGCAGTGAAAGGATGAAAAGTTCTTAAAAAAATTAGCTGTTTTTTCAATCCTCGTGTGTGTCTTCATGCCTACGTGGCATTACACTGGACTACAGACACCTGGAGGATAAATAGGGAGACAAACGAGGAGGGAACGAGGGAGACACAGGTGTAGGAACTGAAACAATGATGAGGTAACAAGATGGGAGGGGACAGACAATAGACAGGAGAGCACATGTCACCAACATCAAACAACAAGCCATGTGCTCATCACAGACACAGACACCATCTAAGGCCCACCAGCCGGTAACCGTGACAAAAAGGACAATACCGAACAGTGAATTGAGGAAATTGGTATAAATATAAAATAAACAGGTATAATTAAACAGATACATGAGAAAACTAAACAATACACAGATGCTGGACATGATCAGTAAATATAGAAACAAATTAGCAAATGGGCACATCGAAAACAGGAACAAAACTGAAACCGAAACCAAACCTGGCAAAGGTGGAGCCAGGGGAACAATATATATAATTATAATTTTTTTTTATATTATTATTATTTATTATTATTATATAATTGCTGCCGAATGTACTAAAGCGATTATTTCGGAATTTGCCATTCAATAATAAATATCGAATAACTCATGAATCAATTAGTCATGACTGTCAATGCTAGGCTTCGGCTTTAAAATATCCTCCTCATTATAAATAGAGTATTTATTTAATCAAGCTCTAAAAACTGCTTGTTTTGGATCTGAGGTGCATGATGAAGTCACCAGGGCACAGACATTTGCATAAACACTACCTCCAGAGCAAGTCTACTCACGATAGGTCCCTGCCCACTGGCGCTCACTCGCTTAACGGCTGACATTTAAAAAATAAGTTACAATCACTGGATACAGTATACAGATAGGACATCACTTTCTGACATAGTCCATGTTCTTGAGTCTGTCTTCAATAGGGAAAATGGAGTGAAAGAATGTTCACTTCTATGTGTTTGTTTTAAACAGCTTGTTCACGTTTTTGTACATATATCAGAAGGTTCCCAAGTGACAAACAATTGGATATTGATTTTTAATGGCATCCCAGATCATGTCAGAGGTTTGGAAGATTTTGTTTTGTAAACGAGGCACAGTGTCATGGAGAGTTCACAAAGAAATATTTGTTGAAAGTTGAAGTGGTAGATCTGACTGCAGCTGCATCACAAACTGTAAGTAAAAAGTTTATTTATTTTATAAATAAAACCTCAAGGAACATAAAAAAAAAATATATATATATATATATATATAATATAATACAAATATAACAAAAAAACACCCATGTCATGTTGCTTGGAGAGGCATGACAAATAAAAACATGCATTCTAAAATGTAAAAGTGGCTGAAAATATCAAACATGTTAGATATCTTCCGACTGGATGGAATCACAGCCTGAAGCTAAAAAGAAATCTGAGTTTGTTACATAAACTACACAACTTTCTATGAAATATGTCAACTCACATCTGCAGAATGGCTTTGACTGTTGGTAACCAGCATCGACTTTATCCAAACTGTAGATCAGGGGGGAATGGGCCAAAAATTGTGTAGTGTATTCCAGCCTTTACAGGTGATCATGTTTAGCATACATTTTTCTTTCACAGATGTTTATAAATGTAGACTGCATGGCTAACTGCTTGATTGTATAGACCTGTGGCGATAGGTCTTATTGAAACACCTGAATTCAACCCTTAGACTTGCCAGTCTAAGTGAAAAAAGTCCAGCCCTGTGCTTGTTAACATTGTTATATAGTTGCTAGTGTGCTCTAAATTATATGCTCTGTGGTGCTCTAGGTCTTAATAGCTAGACAGTTGCCAGTGAGACATTTAAAGTCTATTGGTCATTTAGAATAATAATAAAAAACTACTTCTCCTCCTCCCTTAAGGGGGTCATACACCGAACGAGAAGCGCGGCGCTGTCTAGGACAACTCGAGGAATCACACACCAGACGCGCACATTCTATACTAATAAATTACCTGAAGTGTGTTGTAACGGCTGTGTCCTGGTTATCCAATAGGTAGCAACCGACGACAGTGAATTTAATCATGACAGACAATTGTTACATAGGCCTATACCAGGGGTCTGCAACCTTCAACGCCAAAAGAGCCATTTTCACCCCTTTCCTACCGAATAAAATTAAGGTGGAGCCACAAAATATTTGATGCCCAAATAAAGATAACACGGCATATAGCTAAAGTTTTATATTCAGTTATGTTACAGGGCAGAGGAATATCAATAATTTCAGAAGTCAAATGTAGTAATAATAATAAATAAGTATTATAATATTTATATATGTATAACTGACAAAAAAAATTTAGTTGGCTCAGAAATAAAATATACTGCTGGACAATAACCAATAATTTGTCGTCTTATTTTTGATAAATATTTTACTAATGACAATTGTATGGTTATGAGTGTACAATCAGTATATACTGCAAACACTTTTTCCATTTTTATCACAGAATAAGGAAGAAAATATATGTGACCCTGGAGCACAAAAACAGTCTTGAGTGTAGCAATAGCCAAAATACATTGTATGGGTCAAAATGATCGATTTATATTTTATGCCAAAAATCATTAGGATAATAAGCAAAGATCATGTTCCATGAAGATATTTTGTACCATAAATATATCAAAACTTCATTTTTGATTAGTAACTTAATATGCATTGCTAAGAACTTTATTTGGACAACTTTAAAAGCAATTTAGAATTTGTTTTGCACCCTCAGATTCCAGATTTTCAAATAGTTGTATCTCCCAACAAAACACACATCAATGGAAAGCTTATTTATTCAGCTTTCAGATGAAGTATAAATCAAAATTTCGAAAAATTGACACTTAAAACTGGTTTTGTGGTCCAGGGTCACATATTGTATAGCTTCTGTAACGTTACTGTTCATTAATGCTGTGAATTACCACTGTATCATTCATTTTTATTACCTGGAGGAGACTTGAAAAACACATAAAGCATATCGTCTTTAGGTTTCATCAGTTAAGTTTTATGCTTGTTATTCAGCTTAGCTACAGCGATAGCGGAATACCTGTAAAAAGTTACTAGAACTTCTCATACGAGTTCGTTTTGGACTTTCTGCGTGAGAGCGCCCTCTGGCTTCGAGAATGAACGAAACCTACAGCGCGTGATAGTGTTCAGCACTCCGTGATGTTCACATCGTTTTGGATACGAATAAAACGCATCCAAAACGACGTTACTATATTTTCTCTTTTAATTTAAAACTATATTTACTCACATTGGCCATTGAAAACCTCTACTTTAACACACTTGACCGAGAAAAAGTGCAGGGGAAGAGTTTAGGTTGTATTAAAAGTCAGGGGGACACCTACGCTACAGGGAGCCATCGCCGAGGGATGAAAGAGCCGCATGTGGCTCGCGAGCCGCGGGTTGCCGACCCCTGGCCTATACTGTAATATTTTGCGTATGTAAAAATGTCTCAAGATAAATATAAAAGTTTAAAAAGATTGCGTTTAATAAACTTAATTCTATAAAACTAATGTGTACAGTATTTTGCAGCAGTGGTATCTTGGTATAATGTATTTACAATGGTTTGAGACAAATATAATGTTCTTTAATATAAAACAATGCAGATGGCGCTCTGTGGCGCGGCAGGAATTTGAACAGCGCCCTGAGTCGTTGCTGGGCACTGCGGACAGATGCCGAATGACGCCGCCGTACACACAAAGAAAACTGTGTTCGAATTTTAAAGATATGACGCGACACGGCACTGCGCTTCGCATCCGGTGTGCGACCCCCTTTAAAATAACTTGAGGATGAGAATTAGTACAAAACAACAAACTTAACAATTTATATTTTGGGGTGAATTATTTATTTATTATTGTGCTATTTATTAACTTACTGAAACTTAATTAACTTACATAAAATCCTATTTAAACTTATTTAAACTTATTCAGTTGTCTTTAGAAAGCCATCTTACTAAAATCTGACTTAAGCTGACAGTTATTATTATTCTTCTGAGACAAAAATGATCAACTGTAACCTCCTAGAGCTTTAACTCTACAAACTCAGTCCAGTTCTTCAGACTGATCTGAAGTTAGTTGCTATATCGTTTCTAACTTATCAGACTCACGGTTCTCTTTAAAATTAAATTTAAAAAATCATAAAAATCCTATAGACTTATATTGACGGAGTGTTCAAATGAGCCAAAACTATTCAAACTCCAATTGTAAAAATTCAAACTTAAACACTCATAATCCTTTGAGACTCTTCTAGGTACTTTTATAATCCAGCTTCCCTTCTATGTACTATTATAATCCATTCAAACTAATTTAATCTATCTATCTATCTATTATCTATCTATCTATCTATCTATCTATCTATCTATCTATCTATCTATCTATCTATCTATCTATCTATCTATCTATCTATCTATCTATCTATCTATCTATCTATTTATTAGTGGTGGCACAGTATACGTACCGAACAGTGCGGTTTACGGGGCAGATTCCAAATAGAAATGATTATCCCTATCCCCTTGGAGTGGGGACTTTGGAGTGAACAGGGCATGTGTGTGCAATTATTTTGTTGTTTAAAATGCACTTGACAAAGGAATCGATCTAATTTCCTCATCATCTTCAGCTGGGATGTTCCTGTGACAACGGTACCCTAGAAACTGCCCTAGCAACCACCCTGAGTATCCTAGCAACCGCATAGCAACACCCTAGCAACCACCTTAAGTACCCTAGCAATCACATAGCAACACCCTAGCAACCAGCCTGGGTACTTTAGCAACGGCCCTAGCAACCATTATAGGTACCCTAGCAATACCCTAGCAACCACCCTGGCTACCATAGCAACCGCCCTAGCAACCACCCCAAGTACCTTAGCAACTGCATAGCAATACTGTAGCAACCACCCTGTGTACCATAGCAACCACATAGCAGCACCCTAGCAGCCATCCCATTTACCCTAGCAACCACCCTGGACACCCTAGGAAATGCATAGCAACACCCTGGAAACCATAGCAACGGCTCTAGCAACTACCCAAATAATAATGTTAGCATGTTTTTAACAAGATGTTAACATGATTAACATGATGCTAGCAAGATGATAATAATGCTAACTTTATCTAATTAACATGGTAATAATGTTAGCATCTTGCTAGCATCATGATAATTATGTTAGCATCTTTTTAAAATAATGCTAACATCATGCTAACAGCAAGTTAATCATGCTAATTTCATGTTAACAACGTTACTTGCTTTAAAATGTTGTTAACACAATGTTAACATAATTAGCATGTTGATAACATGATGCTAACGCAATTAGGGTTACTATTAATGCCTAGTGCTGAGTTTTGCTACAGCAAGCAACACTAACCTTTTCTTCAGGAAATGTACATATATAGTTAATATTATTATTATTATAGATTCCGTACAAGTTTCGGCATGTAACTCGTCCTACACCGTTTGTCACAGGCGTTAAATCATGCGGCCTATTGAGGAAATGGTGTGCTATGACTTTTATAAGAGATCGGGTGTACGATGATGTACAGGGGGTGAAAAATTTCCCAAAGTACCCTAGAAACCACATAGCAACGGCCCTAGCAACCATCCTGGGTAGCCTAGCAACCGCCCTGATTACCCTAGCAACCGCATAGCAACCATAGCAACCAGCCTGATGACCCTAGCAACCACATAGTGATACCCTAGCAACTACCCCTAGTACCCTAGCAAGCACATAGCAACCGTACTGGGTACCCTAGCAACCACCATAGCAACCACCAAGAGTACCCTAGCAACCACATAACAACACCCTAGCAACCAGCCTGATTACTCTAGCAACCGTTTTGTATAGGCACACCCTAGAAACCATTTACAATGCCCTAGCAATTTTACAACAATTTAACAACAAATTTGCCAAAGGAAAAGCATCATTATTATTATTATTATTATTATGCCATGTGCTTATTATTCAGTTGGCTTGAGAAAGCCAACTTACTGAAATGCTATTAAAACTTCTTGTTCTGATTGTTTAAATAGTCATTTAATCTTGGGTTTATTTTATTGGTTAAGATGCATGATGCATCATGTGATTTAGATCAGAAGTCATGGCAGCCATCTTAGATTTCACTTCACAGGATCAGTGATGCTGCAATAGATTTCTCCCTGATAAAAGCTTTGTTTCTGTTATTTCATGCCAGAGGCCATTGTCTGTAAGTTTAATTGTTTATTTATTTTCATCTATGTTAAAAAAAACTATTATTTCATGCCATTTAGAAAGAAGCATTGTTGTGCATTTGAATACATTTACATTTAAGCATTTAGCAGACGCTTTTATCCAAAGCGACTTACTTAATTCAGGTTATAATTTTTTTTTTAAATATAAAACATAAACAGCATAAATTTCACTCATTTTAGACCAGGGTTTTCAACGGTGTGTAAAAGAGTAAATAAAAAAGGTCTCATTAAATAATTTAAAATCATTAAAATTAAATAAAAATTATAAACTAATTAAATTGATTTAAGTCAATAAAAATTATAATACATAAATAAATAATATATAACAGTACTGTAATATAATGGATAGAATAAAGTAACAATGTAAACTAAACAATTTATAAATAATATTTGATGCATGTTAATATTTTTTTCACAGTATAAATTGCAATTGTTAAACACATTAGAACACATTTTTTACATTTTTTATCATAGGTTTTTAAACAGGTCAGGAATAGAGCAAAACAGTGTAAACAATAATACCTAACCATTTTAATTTAAAGTAAATGTAAAAAAATATTAATTATTATAATTTTTGATATACATATTAAAGTTAATATTAAAAACATTTAAATAAATGCATAACAGTACAGCACTTTAGTGAATAGTAAAAACTGTATTTTTTCTAACTATATTATCATATAACATTTTCACAGTACGGACTGGGTATTCATACATAAATTATATAGCTGCCTTTTAAATTCCAGGATGCTTTGCTGCATTTATAATGCACAAAAAATAATAAGAAGATTGTTGTTTTTATTTCGCGTGGTAAAACTAGATTTGCTACTTTCTTTCCTAAAAATGACCTTTAGACATACTTTATACTTAATGTATGTTTTGTGTTTGCATTATAGTTTCACAATAACGATGTTGTGCAACTGAAGATTTTAAGTAAAACACTGGAAAATAATTAATTCAGTTTCGACTTTTTCTTCAGCACTCATCCTGTTTAACAATCTGTCGAGGTGCAACCTATTTGCAGCAGGGGCATAATACTTATTATACTTATTATACAACATACTGTCATTCTATTTAAACGAATTACTATTATTATTATTATTATTATATTTTCTTATATTTATATATATATTTTTTATTAATTATTAAAAATGAAACATTTCCCATAGACTTACATTGGCTGATAAAAATTGCGCTCCTATAGGAGCAGTTCCCCCCAGGCGGAGCCGGTGAACAGTTTCACTTTTGCATCGGTTAAAAATACAAATAAAAACATACATTTAACTCACACTGACAAGTTTAACCAACTTATCTGATTATTACGGGTCAGGACTCATTAATAATTAATCTCTGGCCAGTGAACAGTGTGGAATGACAGAACTCTCTGATCACAACGAGTGCAGTCCGTACGTGCTCACAAAAAATTTTTATTAAATATTTTATGCTCGTTTTAGAGCCTTTTAAAATATAATATCCCAGCGAATGCCCGCAAGACACCCATCAGAAGAAAAACAAGAGCTAAATGCAAGTGTTTGAGCTCTGTTTTAGTGTGAAACTGAAGTCAGTCAGTGTCGACTGCTCCCGATACACGGAGATCAGGCACGTGCAGAGGGGGTGGGGGCGGAGGGTGCTTGAGTACCTGCCCCTTTGCCCAAAGTGCCCTTTTGTCAAGGCAATTATTTATTTTTTTTATTAATCACCATTCTGTGAAGGCCTGCCCAATCTAACTATTAGTAAAATGAATGATTAATAATTTAGCCGTAAATAAAATCACCCACATGATAACCTTTCACCTGACGACCTCATCCGAAAGATCCCTCACGCTCAGGCACCACTTCAATATCGTCCGCGCCACGGTTACAGCTTAAGTAAGTGGGGTTCTCAGCGGAGTGGTATGCTTGTTTACTTATCATTATTATTATTTTACAAGAACAATGTGAAGAGAACATGCATTGCAGAGCATTTTTGTTTAAATCGCTGTGTTTAGCCTGCAGCAAACGCCACTTCTAACGTTATACACAGCAGCAGCACCATAAACAAAGGTGCATGTGTTCACTTCGTTCGTGCTATTTGAGGGAGAAAAGTTTCATAGGGGTGGAAGGGTCTGGTATTTTAATGTCATTTGACTAAAATCTATTCATACTTTTACTTTTATTGTTACAGTATTTACAGCATCCGCATCAATACGTGTATCAGCAAGGAATGCGTCACTATACATTGCTGTTATGATATTTTGTGCACAGCCCTATTTAAAGCCTTGTTTCATGTGCCCCTTTTATATTTTGAGCACCTGCCCCTCCAAAGGTCTCTGCACGGCCCTGACGGAGATCATGGTCGAGCACACTGCAGTGTTCTCTTAAATGTGTTATTTACACTTCTTTCAGCCTTTTAGTTAAAGCACATCAGCGACTGGTCATAAAACACACAGAAGAATATATTGCAAAGCTAAATTGAGTGCATGTGAGCTGTTTTCTAATGTTTTACTGACATGCAAGTCACAATCGCGGCAGCTACCGTCCGTGTTTGAAAGGAGAAATACATACAACAAACGACATAATTTCCACTTGTTTTACACCCTTATAAATCAAAACAATTCAGCGATCGAACACAGTACGTATAGAAGAACATAATAAAAAGAGGTCTTGAGTGCTTCTGAAGAACATAAACAAAGAAACAAAGTTAAACAAACTGACAAATATACCATTTGTCATACCATAAAATGAATGAAATGAAAAAAACAACAACAGTGCTTTCATTTTTCCACGAAGGTCTACTAACATTAATGTTCAGGTAAGTAGCCTAATAGCTATACAAGAAATCTAAAAGTGTTCAAACGTAAATTAACACTGCATAGTTTTCACTGTATGTATTGATAGATTAATGCTTAAAGCTAAAACTTTATTCAGATTAGAGGTCTTCACGTGTCCAAAAATTTGTACCCGAAGGGACCTGCAAATACGTATGCTGCACTAAACCGACCTGGACCCATATTTTATTTGAAAGTGGGACCCAAACCCGTGCAGACCCAAAAAATGCCTTAAATGTACTACCCGGACCCGACGTGGACCCGACCATTATTTAAAAATTGGACCCGACCATTATTTTAAAATTGGACCTGAACCCGGCTTGGAAGACAGACCCTACTGCACCCGTCCCGATCGGCACATATTGCACAGCAAATGCTATAAACAAGCTGCAAAAATAAACGTTTTGCCTTAACTACTGTTAGTAGCCAATTCTCTGACTGCAATGCATACTATAAATGTCCATCCATATTAGGCTGTTGTGACGGTTTCAGTGATTAACCCGTTATTTCTGAGTTGCAGGTGATTGGCTGAAGGGAGTGGTTGCACACCTGAATGTAATCATGATGCTCTATAAAAGACTGGGACAGAGATGGGTGCGTGGAGGGGGCAGCTGAGCTTGTGCAGAGATTGGGTTGGTTTTGGTTGAGCTTTCCGTACCGTGGGTCTCATGTCAAGAGGCTATCGAGGAACTCATGAGATGTGAGGGATAGGGGAGATCATCGCCGCCTTTCGATCCATCTCCGTTGCGAATTATTGGACAGTTGTCTTTTGTCAATGCTACACATCAGCACATATCTGCAGACACGCGGATGACCACTTATACTGACCTTTAATGTTGTCTTGACTTATACCAATTAATAAATTAGCTTATTGACTGTTCGTGGCGTGTGGTGTCTCCCTTATTTTGTTGCGACTCAGAAGAGATCATAACAGCTGTTCTTCTCTCTTGCTGACTGAAAGAGCCTTAATCCACTCATTAATCCAGCTTTAAAGTTCTATTTGCTGTCACAGAGACGGATGACTAATGCAACATCGCAGTTTTTCTTCCATCTCAGAACAACTTCGACTGTTACGTTTACCCTTTTGAACTACAATAACGATATATTTTTGTTGGTTGTAATAAAGACTCGGAGCAATTATTGTTTTTAGTAAAGAACGCACATAATTAGAAGTTTGTTACACTTCACTGCGTGTGTGTTCAATAACAGGTGCGTCTCAACAGTTTTGTTTCAGCCTTTTTTTTCACATCACTCATGAAGGAATCCATGATCACCGTCCGCTTGCAGTACTACATTAACTCCACCCTTGCTCTGCTTCTGTTTTTTTTTCTTCCACCTTATTTCCCGCTCACCCTTTTCTCATCCTAGTTTTACAAACTGCTAGTTACACACACGCATGCTGACTGACGCTGATCTCTGGCGGGTGTGGTGTTCTCCGATCGACTCGGGTATTACACACAAAGTAAAAAAAAACCTGGGATATATTCAGTGCTGTAGTGGTCCCTGGAAAAGTGGGTATACTCTTAATTTATACTCCCAATTTTTTTAAAAGCGGTCCAGCAAAGGATGAACACCATGATTATAAACAGTGACATGTAAGACTAATTTTGCATATTTAGTTAACCCCAAAATGAGTAGTATTTCCACATTGTCACTTAACTTCTGCTGCCTGACTTCACAGAATGAGGATCATTATGAAATTAATATTAGCCACAGAAGACGGTAGAATATTTAGTTCAATATAATTAACAAAAATATATACATTTTACAACATATTCATGAAAACAACAGTTATATATACTCTTTTATCCAATGCAGGGTTTCTAAATAAGAGTTCACATTTTTGGTCCAAGGGACTTAACTTCAGGTACGCTGTAAAAAAAAAAAAAAGTTGGGCTACCTTAAAATTTTCAGTTAACCAGCTAAAGCAGATTTTTAAGTTTTCTCAACTTATTTTTTAGGAAATTTTTGGCCAAATGGTAGGCTGTTCGAAACAGCTTCGGTTTCCTTCATGTAGGACTCAGTCATAGCCGCCACTGCATTCTCAATGACGGCTTCTTTCTGTTGTTCTGCCATCTTCACAGCTTGAGAGTGTGCCTTAGACAAAGCATGTTTCCTCACCTTATTTCTCAAGGCAGATAGACTTGTCTCTCTACTTCCCTGGACAGACGCCTGAATTTCAAAAGTTCATCCATTCTCTTGAGAGAGATACACCTTGCTCCTTGATGATCCCAAGGGAGTTCACACTGCTACAGACCAGACACCCTATGAAGCATAAACAAACAATGTAACTACTGTATTCATATTTGTATGTGTAGTGTCCATTTATTCCACACACAAACACACACACACACACACAAACACACATCTACCTAAACTTACCCAATTTTTTGTTTTTGTATCCTAACCAGGGGTTTCTGGACTTAAATTCTTATTTTTGTTTGGCTGTCCACAGGTCTGGCCAGTCATTATTGGTGTCTACAAAAAAAACAAAAAACATAAGGATTGAATTATGGGCTATAAATGTAACAACAGAAACAATTACCATAACCTGAACATTACTGAATTTAGTTCATTGACTCAATAATTTCAAACAGCCTCACTAACAAATTGGAACATACATGTAGCAAAACCTACATGTCAAAATAATGGACACATTCAAGTAACTGAGATGCATATTATATTGAAAGCAGAAATAATGAAAAAATAAATATTATAATTATTAAGTTTTCAACTTCATCTTTCTCTCCCCTTCCATGCAGCAGTGGTCACTGGATGGTTTAACTGTCACAAACTGACAACAGCATGCTTTTAGCCTACATGCAGCAGGGGTGTAATTCAATGCGGACAACAATCAACAAACAATGGGAAATCTAAATTTATTTGTCATTGAATCTTTCATTCAAGAGATTTGTTCAAAAATACTTAACAGTCCAGTAATAAAACAACTGAAGTCTTTATGAATGAGTTATTGAATTATTCATTAAAATCGATTTTTTTTAATAATTAAAATGTAAAAAATTAAATAGGCTGCAGCAATTAACATTTTGTCAGAATTTTGTTATAGTAAATTACATGCTATGTTGTTTGTTCAGTGTGACGAGTGGGGCGGGGCCGAGAGCCGTGGGAACGGAGCGAGGCCGGTGGAGTGAATGATAATGAACGACACCTGCGCCACTCACCGGTCTCGAGTCCCACGGAGGAGCTTCGGAAGGGTTAAATGAGGGGTGACGACAGTGGAAGACGAGAGAGGACCAGGCCTGGGTTTTAGTTTGGGTTTTGTGTGCGGCAGTCGTCCGTGAGGGGCTGCCGCTTTTCATTTGTGTTTGTTTATTTGATTATTAAATGCGTTGAATGTTCGCCGGTTCCCGCCTCCTCCTTCCCGTATCTATCTACTTCATTACATTCAGAATCGTGGGTGAATCGTAATTACTGTTTTTCTATGCGTGACTGACTTTTTCTCCCATGATATACAATGACAGCAATATGGTAATTTCGAGGCTGATCCCTAACATATGTTAACATAATTTACAAGGTCATGTTGTTAAAAAGTGCTCACCTTGGTTAACCTCTTCAGATGAAGAGGCAGAATCTGTTGTCGGCACCCTCTCTCAGGGTGGACGAAGCGGACGTGGGTGCGGGCACGGTCGCTTGACTCACGATAGCCGCGGTACTGTCTAACAGCACCGTTGTAGCATCGCTATCGTTAGCTGAGCTGCTGGCTAAAAGCACCAATGTAGCATTGCAAGGTCGCTTGTAATTCTGAAAACAATTTTTTGTTTGAGTAGTTCTCTTCATCTTTCTTATTAATTTCATTAATTGAAATGGCGTTGAACATTGCTAAAATGACAGGCAGCGAATCAAGTAGGCCTAATGATTGACAGTGCTCTGATCCAATGGCGTTGGAGATTGGCAGATTATCGTGGGGTGGGGCGGTTGCTATCATATTTCAAGGGAAGCCGGCTCCTCGGGGGTGTTTTTAGGGAATATTTGCATTTATTCACAATTTGATTGGGTTAGCTACTCGTGCTGATCTTTCATGATTTTTGCTAATGCAGGACACTACTGAATGATGCGCATCAGACGGGATTTAGAAGTGGGTATACGGAATGCCGACTGATAAAGAAGTGGGTATACGCCGTATACCTGCGTATACCCTCCACTACACCACTGGATATATTGGGACCCCACCCGGACCCGGGTGACCATTTAAAATATACAGGTGCATCTCAATAAATTAGAATGTTGTGGAACAGTTCATTTATTTCATTAATTCAACATAAATTGTGAAATTTGTGTATTAAATAAATTCAATGCACACATACAGCAGTAGTTTAAGTCTTTGGTTCTTTTAATTGTGATGATTTTGGCTCACATTTAACAAAAACCGACAATATTACAATATGGTGACATGCCAATTAGCTAATCAACTCAAAACACCTGCAAAGGTTTCCTGAGCCTTCAAAATGGTCTTTCAGTTTGGTTAACTAAGCTACACAATCATGGGGAAGACTGCTGATCTGACAGTTGTCCAGAAGACAATCATTGACAACCCCTCACAAAGAGGGTAAGCCACAAACATTCATTGCCAAAGAAACTGGCTGTTCAGAGTGCTGTATCCAAGCATGTTGAGCAGACAGAACAGAAAGTTGAGCAGAAGGAAAAGGTGTGGAAGGCCGCCTACGAACGCAAGAAGGCCATGTACTTAGAGCTGGCTACTGAGTGCCGGGAGGCTGGCTGGAAGACTACTGTAGTAAAAATACCAGTTTAATATGGAGCTATTGTTTCAGCTCCGGGAATTAGTTATTAAATATTTAATATGCTCGATTAAGCCCTATTAATATTTCTTTACAGTTTACACCTTATTAAGTGCTTGTCCAGCAATCACTAAAAAGTACATTCTGTTAAGAAATATTAAAATCTCGCTTACATTCCCCGTGGCCCCAGGTAACGATAAACGAGATTAATAATTTCTCGTTTTGAGCTAGGTTGCGTTATCTTTAGGGCAAATAAGGATAAAAATACTTAAAATCACATTCCAGAGACACTTGTTTATAAAAGGGAAAAGGTTTATTCGTGATATTGCTATTCTAACATAAATGGATTACCTAATAAAGCATAGACATGCACACATATACGAGAGTTTTGAGGTTAAGGTTTAAAGAATGACATTCTTTCCTATTTCATAACTTAACCAACCAGCCAAAAGATCACGAACGAATCTTTGCTTCGTTACTGCATTCAGATCAAATTTTTAACCAGTTCAGTCAGGATTAGGAATTCAGTTTGTACTTGCTTGGATGGGTTTAAAGCAGGCTCGAAGTTGGTTCGTTTTCCCGCGTGAGTTCTTTGTTTCGGGCGTCACGTGTTCAGCTCGGGCTCCTTCGGTTGCTCTCGTGTGGAGACTTGAGACGGCTGCGTGACGTCACCGGGAAAGCTCTCCTCCGCAATCGTTGAATTCGTGGCTCCGTTACGGCTTTGGCACAGTCTTAGACCCCCTCCGATGGTTGGTTTCGTTGTGAGAGTCCAGCGGGCCGGCTTCCAGGTTAGCCTTGCGCGCGTTTGAGCGCGCCGTTACGAGCTCAGGAGCACCAGAGAGTTGCAAGAGGGAAGAGAGAGCGGCGTGCCGCTCGCGCGTCGTTTTAAACAGTCCGTTTTTTGGACATCCCCAAAGGCGGCTGGTCCAATCAGAGCGTCGGTACGGGGCGGAGCCCCGCCTGCCCGGCTGGTTTTTGCAAAGCCCCTTTCATGTGAGGAAAGATAACTTGTTTGTACACCTGTATTAAAACTCTTATCGTGTTTACACATTTATACTGTCACCACATTCGTTATCTTATTGATTCATACAATTTTGCAACCATTCATAAAAGTCTAAACACTACCTAAACATTCCAGGTTAAAGCACGATTAGAAATCAGCCCACGTTTTCCTAATAATTCACCTTCCACAAGCATATGAGAAAAAGAGCACACATTAATATCCATATATTTCTTTGTGGATGCTTTGAAAGTCATGAAACGAACGAATGTCTTTAGGAAGCGTTCTCGCTACATTCCTTTGTTCCGCAACAGGAAGAAAACGCGCGCTTTTGCGCTGAGGCGGAGGAGGGGCTTTTAGAGGGCTGCTGATTCTTTAGTTGCCCCCCTTCTGGTGACTTGTAGAGTTGAATTCCTGCCGATATACGTTACATATCCCCCTCGGGCTTGGTGATGTTCCCCTGATGGAACATTGTCAGGCCCTGGAACAAGAGGCAGGAAGAACAGGCACATACAAGACACAAACATCATTCCTATCACTGACTAAAACCTGGTGCAGGGTAATTTGGGAAGGAACAGGTTAGAAACTTGAGAAGACATAGGGATGCATTGTTTATCATTATTGACAATTGGGTCATTTTTGACTGTTTTAATTGTCAGGGGCTCGACGAGGCGGTATAGGTATGATCTCAGTCAGGTTGTTCAAATTCTCGGGTTCGGGGTCTCGGTCGGGATTACCACGTCGAAAAAGGCGAGGGACGCCTGACGTGCATTTGTTGAGAGACTCTTGGACGACGTTCACTCGCTTGTGTAGGAGGAAGGCCAGTGTCAAAGTCACAACATATCCTACGATAGTAGAGATACAAAGCGCCGTGTCAGCGGCAGACCAGGACCGAATAATTGGCGCGCCGGCGGGCGGAAGGCGAGCGATAGCTTCTATCGCTGTCAGCCGGTGTCAATTCAATAAGAGATTTCGATTTCAACCTGATATTCATCGTCGGTGAGGTGATACAATGCTAACTCGTCAATATGGAGGATCGCGCCCTTCGGGGCAGTGATCCATAACATTTGGTTGGGCAAATTAATGCGCGTGGCGTCGTGTTAATCGCATGTGAGGGTGGCTGTTCGTGCTGGGGTACTGACCAGCCAACGGTTTCTGATGATTTCGGCTTGCGTTACCTCAACTTGAGAACGTGGTGTTGTTTCGGCGGGGCAGCTAGTGTCGGGTTTAATGGATTCTAAACCGCAGATGCCCTTGGTATTATCGCGTACGCAGAGTTTACTCGGGTAAGGGGGGAGTGAATGTCCTAAGTGAGCGTGCCCATCTTTAAGTTTGGGGCCGGATACAACTGTTCGTTGTTATCGTAATACGCAGCGACTTTAGGAGCGTGGATTTTGACATAGGTTTTCCCTTGCCGTAATCCCACATTCACAACGTCTTTGAGCCGGTAAACATTATTAACGTCGATAATGGGCAAACTGAAAAGACAACTAAATCACCTGTTTCCGGGTTTGCGTATATGGGAATAGCGCTACCGGGAAAGGGGCGAGATGGGTTTGGATGAGACTAGCGGGGCCCGCAGTGGCCGAAGTTACAACGTTTGAACAAGGCTAAGAGGTATCGTGTAGCACGGAATCCTATTCATGGCTACGTTGTCAATCGAGGAACTTACATCGTGTATCATGTCGTTCATGATTTTGGCGGGTGGCCTCGATCGGTCGACAGCGGTTCTCACAGCGAGTTACAGCGACTTTACTGACGGAAGTCGATCTCAATTTCAGGACCTGGATTCAAGGTTTGGTTAAGGGGTTCAAAGTGAAAGAGAGGAAAGGAAACACAAAGTGAGACACGAGATAAAGAAACCAAACGATAAAATAAATAAAAATAAAAAAAAAGTAAAAATTAAAAAAAATTAAAATGAAAAAAAAAATAAAACAAATAATCAAAAAAAAAATTAAATGATAATAAAAAAAAAAAATTTGAGAGTAACTCCTCTCTACTAGTTTGGTCCTAGCAGTGCTGCGGAGGAGAGAATATGGGTTGTGTCTAAGCATGGTTGCTATATGTTTTCCTAAAATGACAATACGTATGCTTGTGTGGTGCATATGGTTGTCGGTCTGTGTCAGTGGGTCGGATCTTCCCCCTTTTCCTGTCGGTGGTTTGGATTTGCCGGTTGGCATTGGCAACCCATCATGGTGCATCGTGTGCGTGTGTCAGCGTACTCCCCCTCTGGCCGTGAGGTACTACGAGCTGTGGCGCAGTGAGTGGCTCAGGGACATACGTGTGGACACCGTTTAGCAGATGCAGCATGTAGTCGACAGAGTGGAGCTTGCGGAGCTCGGAGGATGTGTTCAGGTCCGTATAGGAAATGGAATGTTCAAATGGGTTTGACAGGTGAGCTGTCAAGGTTCGTAGTGACGAATCCGCATGTGAGGGTGAGTAGATCGTCAGCAGCGAACTGAGGTGTTATGGTAATGCAGAAGGGCAGGGGTGTGCTCGCCAGTGGCGTGCTGGCGGCGGGTTACTGCTGCCACTGTAGGGTTGGGTGGGAGGGCATGAAAGGTCCAGGACTCTTCATGTGATGCACCTGCTGTGGTGAGGGCATCGTTTTGGTCATTTGAGGGGCTGGAGTTTGGGAGGAAACGTTTAGGATGTCAGACCTGATCTGGTGTTCTCCGGAGGAATGGCAGGTGACTGAGACAGCACTTTCAGGAACTTGGAGTTTCATCAGCAGGTGTTTGTTGGACGCTGCTGTGATTTGGAGTATTGGGTGTTGAGTTAGTGTTTAACTCTGTTGCTGGGTTTTCAGGTGGGGTTTCATGTCCATCTGAAGTTAGGGTGTTTACTGTTCTCTTGAGAGCAAGGTGAAGCGGTGCTGTTTTCTGGGGCTGATTTGTTCAGCTTGTCACTGCCGTTCCGTCTGACAGCTAGTCAGGCTGACTCTGGTTCGTCTTCCTTTTCCCACTGATTCTCATGAGACCACTTCTCCCAGTGTCGTCCAGGTGAGCGTTGACGTCCACGCGGTTAATCCCATCGGTCATACCTCTGTTCAGGTCGAGTGTCAGCGTGTGAGTCTCGTTCTCTGTTGGACGGGAGTGCATTCCATTCTCTGTGTGGTGGCTTAGCGCTGTCTTGGCGTTGGGTGCCCTCTAGAGCCAGTTCATGGTGTTGCGTGTTGAAATCAAGAACTGCTGGGGTTTTTGTGCTCTTTTCTGAGGCCATCTTTTGTTTGTAGTAGGCCTTTTGCACCAAGTCTCGCAACTGCTGAGTGTTCATCGTTCGTGGACATGCGAGAACGCCAAGATGGTGGCTTATGCCAGGATGAAGATTCCTGAGGAAGAGAGTTTTAAAGTTCAGTTCATCTTCCATGTCAGAATCATTGCGAGTTCCAAAATATGCTTGTCTGAGTCGACTATAGTAAGCTTGAGGAGTGTCGTGACGTCCTTGTCTCGTCTCCAGGGCAGCCACTAAGCCTTGATCGGACTCAGGGTCGGCGAACTCTTTAATGAGGGCTTTTCGCAGCCGTTGATAATCAGTCTTTGTGTTAACAGGCTGCCGGTCAAGGAAGCTGCGTACTTCAGGGCTGGATGTCGTTCGGAGTAAATAGAGTTTATCTTTGTCCGTAACGTCAGGTCGCATTTCCAGATGGAAATCAATATCTTGCAGATACGCTTGGACCGTTTGGCTGTTTGGCACGCTGGGGTTGAATTTGCCAACGTTTCGGGCGAGCTTGTCAAGGTCTTTTAGGTCCAAGCCGTGCGATGATCTGCGGCTGGCTGCAGCAGATTCTTCTGGTTCTGTCGTGATATAAAGTTCTTCAGACGGCGCTGGTGACTGTTTTAACACCACCCCCTCTGTCTTATGTTCACGTGTCAGTCCAGGCACAGGTGACTTGGTCCTGCTTGGCAGGGGTGCGGTTGGTGTATGTCCTGTCCTTGACGGCTCATGGCGTAGTTCGTTAGCGTGCTTGAGTTCCTCTTGGAAACTTTCAGACTCCTCTGTGACGTAGTCGAGCTGTTGTGTTAGGCGGCTGATCTCGTTTCTTGATTCAGCCAAATGAGCTTCGAGGGCCTTGATTCTGCTGTTTTTGTCCCTGAAGTCAGTCTTTGCCTTCTCTAGTAGCTTCTCTGCATACTGTAGCTTGTCTGCACGATCAGCGAAGTCCTCTTTGAGTTGCTGCATTTCGTGGCTGGTAGCTGCTAGAGTTTCTTTTAGCCTGTTGATCTCCGCATCGGCGCCTTGCTCCACCTCATCGGTCCCTTCCTGTCGTTCACGTTCCAGCTGCTCTATGCGTCGTTGTGCGCTTGTCAGCTCCTGCTGGCGTTGTGCGGTGTGCTTGTCGCTCAGTTTGAGGGTGGCGATGAGTGTGTGACTTAAGCTTGAGGTGATCTTGGCTAATTCTTTGTGACTGTAGTTTTGACTTGGGTCTTGTCTCATGATGCTTGTGATGTTGTCATCTAGTTGGTCCTGTGTCTGATGTTGGAGTGCTTCAGCAGCTTTAGGGAGGATGCTGTTTGTTGTAGCACTTAGCCACATTTCCAGTCCTTCCCAGTGACCGACATGTTCTGGCTGGTGATACATGTTCTGGCGGTGATGGGATCTTGGACCGAACTGACACAGACCTTGGATGGGAAACAAAGCAAAACAAAAACACAAACAAAACAACAGGGGTGTGAATGTGCACAGTGTAGTGTATGCTAGTGTTGAGTGTGATTCTGTTTCTGTGGTCCTCTGTGGTGGGGTGCGTGTAATTTGCAGCTTCTGCGTAGAAATTGCGCCCACGTAGAGGCAGCACTGTTGGGAAACAGAAAGAAAAGCACACTAACAGAATGAGTACACAGGGACAATAACACTAGACCGATCTCTCTTTTAATAGCAGATTCTCTCTTCGCTTTGTTAAGTCTGATTTAGAAGGACGCTTCTAATCAGAGGATTGTAGGCGAGTTTTCTCTTTTGTAACAAGACTGGTATTGCTATTCCAATTTTCTCCTTGATGGAGGAAAACAACAGCAATGACAGTACTTGTCCCTGAATGGCAGGATTTTACACCGCAACGCTGGTCAGCGTGTGTCACGCGTGTTAAAACTTTTGCCGATGTCTATCTTCTCATTGCGCCTGCTTTAACCTGGGGGAATAGGATTTCACAATAGAGGGTAAATGGTAAACAGTTTTGAATGTGGTTCTCAAGTTTCATACATATCTGTTCAATTGTGACATTTCGCTCTATTCGTGATCTTCCCTTGGTTAGCTTTAAGCAAACAAGTCAAATTAGAAGTTAGTAACAGGGAGAAAAGAAAAGAGAAATTAAGATTTATTCCCAAGATTTAAAACTAATACGTTGGCACAAGGTGGTGCTGTTGAGTCGCTATGCTAAGGTTACGTTTCATGCTCCAGATTGGTGAGAAATGACTTTGACTGTATGGTGTCACTGTCACTTCTCTAACACAGCACTAGGGGGAGCACTATCTACTCTCAGGCCTAAGTAAAGAGGACTAATTTTAATTTAATAAAATTATTTTAATTAAATTATTATTAATTTTTACTTGAGTTAATCAGATCACCTAAGGAAATGAAGTATGGCCTACAGGGGGCGCCAGACTTGTGTTAAGTCTGAAATTATAATTAAAATTAGACTTTGTGGTTTCTAATTAAAATGTATGATGTTATAATTAAAATTAATAGGCTCACCTAGGATTAGAAATTACACGTGCAATCTACAATTGAGTTGATAAACCAATATTGTTGCAAAATGTAAACAGGAAGTGTAATTAATTATTAAATGTAATTAGAATTTTCGAATTCATAATTAATTATTAAATTAATTTACAGCTTCTAAATCACTAGTTTTGGATTCCCATAATAGTAATTAAAATAATTTCCAAACTTAAGCATTCCTCATTGTGTCATTACATCAAAATAAAGAATTTAATAATAATAATCTGTATCCTACTTGTAAGTGAAATTAAAAATTTCTGGCCCTCTTGATAACTTAAGGTTTTATTGTAGTGGTCAAATTATAAGAGCGTTTATAGTTCATAAATGGATACTGTTGTTGCTGGAAGCAGGAATTGAAATAATTCATTAAATGAAATTAATCCAAAATTGATTTGTAATCAATTGTGACATTCAATTAACAATTAAAAATTCCTAACAATAGCGCTTATCCATTGATGTGTTTTCAAAATCATAAAAGCCATTATAATTGAATGCAATCAAATCACCATATTATCAAGATAATGGGGTAATACTAAATTATCTTCTAATAACCCACCAGTTATTAAGCTGGTCCCACAAAAGGTAAAAAGACTTTAATCAGCTGTTATATTAAACCAACCTGTGAAATTGTTAACACTGATGATTGGGAAACATTAACACAGCCAACTTAAAACATAGTTAGTCTTTTAAATGGGAGAGAGAATTAGTGTTAGCTGTGAACCCCATTTCCCCACACACACTGCATTCAAGCTTTAAATGCTATGTGCTAATCGCTAGCCGTAATGCTACCAGCATGGCTAAAGCTACAATGCTACAGTTTCTTTGTTAGCTTAGCGCTAATGCTATTTACACGTGGCTAAGTCTCCACGTGGCTAAACTGGTCGCTATGGCGACTCAGTGCCTGTAGGCAGAAGGAAAATGTGCTTCACGCTTCAGAGTCAACGAGCATGGTTCAGACTTGAATTTTCTATAGCACATATAATCTCACTCATTTAGGACGAGATACATTTATCTACGGGTTACTTATAAATTATCAAAGCCTCGGCGGGCTATCATGCGAATATCTGTCTGTTTAGACCGCACACATAACAAACAATCAATTGCAAAATTTCTCCCTTTCTCAAAAACGACTGGCCACTCCTTTGAGCGCCGTGCGTTTGAATTCACTCGTGAAATCAAAAATTGGCTGAGGATTACTTAAATAGCGACTTTAATATCCTTCAGCCGGGAGTCACGTGGCTGGGTTTGCAGTGGAACACGCACTAACAAAAGCATTACCACGAAGGCCTTAAGAGAGGGGCAACAAGGGACACGCTCGTTCGCCTCTCATGCGCTTTAGAGCGACTTTTTATTAATTATTTACTGCAGTTTAATTTCTTCTCGAACTCGAGTTAACAGTTACACTCTCTTTCATTCAAACTCACTGTGTTTCACAAACAAGAATGCAATACCACAAATAACCGTTTGTTTCTCTATATTTACTCAATTCTTTTCCGGATAAAAGTTTGAGAAATAACTTATTGTCTCTGGTTTGACTTATCAGATTTGAATCTTTAATTGCCTGCATTCTCCACCATTTGTAGTAAAAATACCAGTTTAATATGGAGCTATTGTTTCAGCTCCGGGAATTAGTTATTAAATATTTAATATGCTCGATTAAGCCCTATTAATATTTCTTTACAGTTTACACCTTATTAAGTGCTTGTCCAGCAATCACTAAAAAGTACATTCTGTTAAGAAATATTAAAATCTCGCTTACATTCCCCGTGGCCCCAGGTAACGATAAACGAGATTAATAATTTCTCGTTTTGAGCTAGGTTGCGTTATCTTTAGGGCAAATAAGGATAAAAATACTTAAAATCACATTCCAGAGACACTTGTTTATAAAAGGGAAAAGGTTTATTCGTGATATTGCTATTCTAACATAAATGGATTACCTAATAAAGCATAGACATGCACACATATACGAGAGTTTTGAGGTTAAGGTTTAAAGAATGACATTCTTTCCTATTTCATAACTTAACCAACCAGCCAAAAGATCACGAACGAATCTTTGCTTCGTTACTGCATTCAGATCAAATTTTTAACCAGTTCAGTCAGGATTAGGAATTCAGTTTGTACTTGCTTGGATGGGTTTAAAGCAGGCTCGAAGTTGGTTCGTTTTCCCGCGTGAGTTCTTTGTTTCGGGCGTCACGTGTTCAGCTCGGGCTCCTTCGGTTGCTCTCGTGTGGAGACTTGAGACGGCTGCGTGACGTCACCGGGAAAGCTCTCCTCCGCAATCGTTGAATTCGTGGCTCCGTTACGGCTTTGGCACAGTCTTAGACCCCCTCCGATGGTTGGTTTCGTTGTGAGAGTCCAGCGGGCCGGCTTCCAGGTTAGCCTTGCGCGCGTTTGAGCGCGCCGTTACGAGCTCAGGAGCACCAGAGAGTTGCAAGAGGGAAGAGAGAGCGGCGCGCCGCTCGCGCGTTGTTTTAAACAGTCCGTTTTTTGGACATCCCCAAAGGCGGCTGGTCCAATCAGAGCGTCGGTACGGGGCGGAGCCCCGCCTGCCCGGCTGGTTTTTGCAAAGCCCCTTTCATGTGAGGAAAGATAACTTGTTTGTACACCTGTATTAAAACTCTTATCGTGTTTACACATTTATACTGTCACCACATTCGTTATCTTATTGATTCATACAATTTTGCAACCATTCATAAAAGTCTAAACACTACCTAAACATTCCAGGTTAAAGCACGATTAGAAATCAGCCCACGTTTTCCTAATAATTCACCTTCCACAAGCATATGAGAAAAAGAGCACACATTAATATCCATATATTTCTTTGTGGATGCTTTGAAAGTCATGAAACGAACGAATGTCTTTAGGAAGCGTTCTCGCTACATTCCTTTGTTCCGCAACAGGAAGAAAACGCGCGCTTTTGCGCTGAGGCGGAGGAGGGGCTTTTAGAGGGCTGCTGATTCTTTAGTTGCCCCCCTTCTGGTGACTTGTAGAGTTGAATTCCTGCCGATATACGTTACACTACCATCTATCCAGTGGAGGTTGGATGATGAGGTTATGTAGGGCTGTCAACCACACACCTTCTGAGGGAGGTAGGAGTGGCCGGAGGGATCCAAAAGAAGGCAATCAAAGAGCTAGTGGAGGAGGCCGAGAAGGGGGGCTTTTGGCTCTGGCTGAGGAGGAAAAACAATGGCTGGGGAAAGATCAACTAACCCCGATAACAGCCGCAGAGGGTAACATCTATCAGCTGCAGGGGGTGACAGGGAGACCCTAGCAACCGCATAGCAACCAGCCTGATGACCCTAGCAACCACGTCCCTGTCACTGCTCCGCCACCAGGAGATGTTCCAGGATTAAAGGAGCGAAACGTTGGTGAATGATGGTCCCTGGCTGATAACCCTGTAGCTACCTATGGGCACCGGAGGAGGTGCGACCGGCAGTGAAGCGACCTTTACATTTCACTGTTAAGATAGTGAATTGGTGGGTTTTTGTTAAATGTGAGCCTAAATCATCACAATTAAAAGAACCAAAGACTTCAGTCAAACCACTTCAGTCTGTGTTTATTTAATACACGAGTTTCACAATATGAGTTGAATTACTGAAATTAACTTTTCAACGACATTCTAATTTATTGAGATGCACCTGTAGACCCGAACTCGTACGGGTCCCGGGTTCTCGGGTCTCGGGTCCTCCGTGAAGACCTCTAATTCAGATTAAGAGCTGTGGGTGATTTTCTCTTTGCGTTTTGTTATTTGATTAACATTGATGAAGCACCAGTCTGTCACTTTTAGATTATTGAAGTTTAAAATATTGACACATCGGATTTTCTCCCAACTGTTCTTGTTCACTTTAAGACATGAACTGTGTTTAAGTGAATAATCTCCAAGTCGGCCATTTTTACATATTTTGTGTGTATTTGATTGTTTGAATGTACCCGAAGCTCAAAGTGTTGGCTACTTTGCTTGTCAGTTTTAGAGCGCGCCGCGCTGGCACGCACACACATTTCAGCCTGGGGAACAGCGTCTCTTGTATAGATTGTACATTCAACGTTTTATTATCAAACATGTCCAGCAATTTAACAACTGTAAAAATAGCATTTTACAACAATCGACAAACGATTGATCTGATTCTGATATTACGTTTTTGGTCAGGGAGGAACGAATGCGCACCGCTGTAAAGGGAAGGAAGTTGTGCTAGAAGAAACGTGGCTATAATCCTTGGAAGCAAAAAATAAAAAATTTAAATTAAAATAAACTTAGTTTAATATAACAGCCACAGGCCTAAAGTGTAAGCATATGTTTTAATGGTTTGTTCACTCTTCTATCATGATTAAAAAGGGCTTTCATGTTGCTCGTGCTGAAACTCCTCCACGTGAGCGTGATCTCGCTTCTGAATTGCGAATAGCAAAAATGCATCATAGACAAATGTTTGAATATTATTGCACATAAAAACAGCTGGCAACTCTGGTGAGATGGGATTTGCTGCAAGCAATGTGTATATATAGCAATGATAAATGTATGTGTGTTTTCTTAATTTCTCCAGTACCGATAGCAGAACCGTTAATGTCAGAGTTTATCGATTCTCCCGGTCTTTCATAATTTAGCCCCGAGACCGAGTAATTACCGTGTTTCGGTACTCATCCCTAGCTATGCGGTTGCTAGGGTACCCGGGGTGGTTGCTAAGGTGTTTCTATGCGGTTGCTAATAGGGCTGCAGTGATTCGTCGAAGTCATCGATTACGTAGATTATAAAAATATGACGATTAGCATTTAGTTTTTTGCCGCGTCATACTTTTAGCCATACCCATTGTAATAAGTATGTTTATAAAAACACGTTTGTAATAACAATTATTTCGGACCTTTTGACGTTTATGATAATTCCGATTCGGACCTTTGAATGTAAACTTTGAGAACCCCTGAGTTAGAGGGTCAAATAAAGAGGGAAGAGATGTGTTTTTAGCCATTTCTTGAAGATGGGTAAGGATTCAGCTGCTCGGATTGAGTTGGGCAGGTCATTCCACCAGATGGGAACAGTAAATGAAAAAGTCAGTGAAAGGGATTTTGTGCCTCTTTGGGATGGTACAGTAATGCATCGTTCACTTGCAGAACGCAAGCTTCTAGAGGGCATTATTATTGTTATTATTATTAGTGGTGCTTGCTAAAGGCAAGGCATCACTATTGTTGTATTGCATACTTATTAGTGGTGCATGCCAAAGGCAAGGTATCGCTTTTGTTATCTTGCATACTTATTATTAGTGGTGCTTGCCAAAGGCAAGGCATCACTATTGTTATCTTGCATACTTATTATTATTAGTGGTGCTTGCCAAAGTCAAGGCATCGCTATTGTTATCTTGCATACTTATGTTTTTACTACTATGGTAATTTACATAGGAATTTTGCATTGAACATAACTCTACATCACAATGTCATAGAGACATGGGGGAGGGCACATTTTACTCAGGCAACCAATCGGACTCTCAGTATATTTGTGAATCTGTCAAGTCACGCCCTAGCAACCATTTAGAGCACCCTAGCAACTGATCCCATAGACTACCATTATAAAGGGCCAGATGGACATCTTTAGATCACAGTATCATAGAGACATGGGGGTGGGTGTTTTAGACTCAGGAAAGCAAACAACCAATCATGAACAATCACTGGCACTTCCTAGCCACACCCTAGCAACAATTATTGACGACCCTATCAACCCAAAACCAAAGAGTTGTATCTTCAAATCTGAATGTCATAGAGACATAGGGGTTTGTTTATTTCATTTAGTATAACCGTTGGCAGCTCCCAAACCACTCCCTAGTAACCAAACAGTGTACCCTAGCAACCGTCTAGCAAGAGCTATATCTTTGCTTTACAATGTCATAGAGACATGGGGGTGGGCTCATTTTACTCATTCAACCAATCAGACTCTCAGGATCTTTGTGAAGCTTTCAAGCCATGCCCTAGCAACCAAACACAGTACCCTAGCAACTATAATCATGCTAAAGACATGCTAGTGACATGCTAATAATGTTAGAAACATACAATTAACAGTGCTATTCACTTGCTAATCATGCTAACAGCATGCTAATAACATGCCAATTATGCTAGGAACATGCTAACGACATGCTAGTCACTTGCTAATCATGTTAGAGACTCGTTAGTAACATGTTAATAATGCTAGAAACATGTTAGAAACATGCTAGCAACATGCTAGTCACTTGCTAATCATGCTAGCAACATGCTAGTCACTTGCTAATCATGCTAGCAACATGATAGTAACATGCTAATCATGCTAGAAACATGCTAGTCACTTGCTAATCATGCTAGCAAACATGCTAGTAACATACTAATCATGCTATAAACATGCAAGCGACACGCTAGTCACTTGCTAATCATGCTAGCAACACGCTAGTGACATACTAATAACATGATAATCATGCTAGAAACATGCTAGCGACACGCTAATCACTTTCTAATCATGCTAGCAACATGCTAATGACATGCTAGTCATGTTAGAAAAATGCTATCAACATGCTAGTCACTTGCTAATCATGCTACCAACATGCTAGTAACATGTTTATCATACTAGCATCATGCTAGCAACATGCTAGTCACTTGCTAATCATGCTAGCAACATGCTATGGACGGCCCATGAAACAGCATCTGAACTCACATGTTTTTACTACTATGGTAATTTACATAGGAATTTTGCATTTAACATAACTCTGCATCACAATCTCATAGAGACATGGGGGCGGGCACATTTTACTCAGGCAATCAATCAGACTCTCAGGATGTTTGTGAAGCTGTCAAGCCAAGCCCTAGCAACCATTTAGAGCACCTAGCAACTGATCCCATAGACTGCCATTATAAAGGGCCAGATGGACATCTTTAGATCACAGTATCGTAGAGATATGGGGGTGGGTGTTTTAGACTCAGGACAGCAAACAACCAATCATGAACCATCACTGGCACTTCCTAGCCACACCCTAACAACCATTATTGATGAACCTAGCAACCCAAACCCAAAGAGGTGTCTTCAAATCTGAATGTCATAGAGATATGGGGGTTTGTTTATTTCATTCACACTGACAAGCTAAATTTGGAGTATAATCATTGGCAGCTCTCAAGCCAAAAATGTCTTGCAGATGTAAAATAGATCTCTCTGAGATGTACATGTGCTGTCAAGGTTGACAATGACATCGGTCTGTAACAAATATTACAAATGCTTGAAGGACTTAACTTTTACTTTTTGAGATGTAAATCCTAAAAAAACACTGGGCACATCCATATTTATATAATTATGAAAAGGTGCTTGACCCATTGAAAAACAATATAAATGAAATTAAGTTTTATTTTGTTTAGCTTGAGGGTATATAGATCTGACAGATAGATAGATAGATAGATAGATAGATAGATAGATAGATAGATAGATAGATACTGTAGATAGATCAGAATACTGAGTTATTCATACAATCTCAAAATTTTGAGCTATAAGCTTGCATATAAAATGACAATTCTGATTTCAGATTGTAAGATATAAAATCACTAATGTGAAAAAAATAAATCAGAATTGTGAGATAAAAAGCTGCAAATATTTTTTTAATGATTTTATTCAAAAATAGATGTAATCTCCGAATTCTGAGATGTCCGAATTTTGAGTTTACACAATACAATTACTATTTTTAAAATCAATTTCTGATTAAGATTTGTTTCCATGTAAGAATTATACATCTTGTATTTAAAAACTATTTTAAATGGTAGTGTATATCTCAATACTGTCCTCATCTTATCAGTAGTGAAATGTGTATTTTAGTTCATTAGAAAATTGTAGTCAGTTAAATGGAGAATTTACCTGGGTTTGTTACTCCAGGTGACATATTGGTGGTGCAGTGGGACAAAGTGAGAATAAAAGATCGAGAGACTGAAGGAGCTTTCACCTTCCAGACTGTTCTCTGTCATAATGGGACCATTGTTTTCAGCTATAAAGACGTAAGTAAGATTATTCCTTTTATTCAGCTCAGTTTAACCAAGATCAATTAAACACACATGTAGCCAATGGTGACAAATGAGTATTACTGTGAACATATTATCACCACTTAAAGCCCAATACATCAAAACAATAATGGCTACATTTACATTCACAATTTTTGGTTCAATCGGACTGAATTCATTCCAATTGATGAGCATTCATGTAGGTCTACATGAATGCTAAAAAAGTGATTGGGTTGATTTGCACGTTTATGTCACAAACTTCAAATCAGAATTTTTTTTTTATATGCGCACACTGCCCAAATATAGCACTGATTTTCTCACTGTTTGCACATAATAACCCCTCTTCTACACTGTTTCGTTATTTGTTTTTAACAGCATAATTCATATTTACCCATTTCTGGATAAACATAGCTAACATATAAACCGCTGTGCATTACTGCTTATATTTATCACGCAGTGAAAATGCCGCTCCCTGCGCCCAAAACATGTTGCCTGTGGTTGAGAATCCGAAACAAGAACTGGTGGGACGTGTTCACTGCCGAGTGAAAGGAGAGTTTTCTAATGACAGGACACGCATTTATACAACACTTTATTCAAAAGGAAGAACCACTCATGCCGCGCGTCATATGTCATTACGATATTTTTTCATCATTGCACATGCGCAGTCCTTTCAGTTTCGGGGGTTCAATCCGATCAAGTGTTTACATGCACTCACAATCGTGTTAGAAAAGGAATAAACCACCACCTTCAAACCCAATAGAAATGTATTTCCGATCAAGCTCAATCGGATCGATTAAGGTGTTTACATGAAGGCTTTTCATTCCGATTGAGCTGTCAATCTGATTACAAATGGATTATTTGGTTGCATGTAAATGTAGCCAGCGTGAAATAAAATGCCCACAGACCTGTACTATTGCATATCAAATTAACACAAATAGAGCAAATATGACTTTGATAGTGTCTAGTTTCCTTCTTATGACTTTTCATTACAGGTTCCTTTGCCTGTGGTGAAAATTAACTCCACTGAGCATCCAGTGAAAGTGGGGCTGTCTGATGCCTTCATGGCTCTTTTGTCTTCTCCACAGTCTCCAGGTCAATTGAGACTTTTAATGAATTTAATTTATGGGACATTTACACTCTTGTGCTTTTTACCAATACTTAATTGATGTGTCATCAACAGATGCTAAACAACGGACTATTTATGAATACCATCGGGTGGAGATTGACACAACAAAGATTGTCAATAGCTCAGCATTTGAGTTCACCCCCTTACCAAGTGAGTAAATGGATCACAGCTTGTCCTTCTCTTCTTTACAACAATCCACAACTGCTCAAATTGAAAACAAATATTCATGAATTTGACTATTTATAGATTTGCACCCTGACATTAGATGTGGTATCCTGTTTTATGCTAGCCTGCCTCCATCATAATACCTGTGAACAATGTATCCAGTCCAACCTTACATCAGGCTGTGGGTGGTGCAATACTCTACAAAGGTAGCAGCATTAGATCTGAGTATCTGCTGTGTATTTCTGCAGAATTCAGGTAAGGCATTTGTTCTCTCCTGGCAGCTAAATGTATGCATCAATAACCTTTCAGGTGTTCAAATGGAATAGACCGATACAGGCAAGAATGGCTGGACTACAGTTGCTCTGAGGAGGTATGGACAACAAATCACCTAATATACATACAGATGGTTCTCAAACAGAATTAGATTTTTACTGCTGTGTTTAATGCTACCACCGCATCTGCAATATTAATTAGCAGCCTTTGACGGCTGAGTGGTGCTTTAACCATAGACTTCGACAAGTTATCAGATGAATGCATCAAAGTGCAGTTTCATGAGTAGCAGTTAGTGTTGCCTTGCCAACGGATTAGATAATAATAATAATAATAATACAAAAATATTATTCTTGTAAAACTGTCACACCCCTGGACTGTCTGTGTGTTTTCCTCCCAATGTGCTCTCCATTACCTAGTTTTCCCTCATTGTTACCATTGTTTGCTCTTGAATGAACTGATTGTTAAAAGTACTAAACTGAAAGAGGATCACAATGTTGTTTTGGTGATTAAATCAAATGTTCTCAATATGTATTACAATAATCGGTCACACTTTATACAACCCGAATTCCGGAAATGTTGGGACGCTTTTTAAATTTTAATACAATGAAAAAATATATTTAAAATCACATGAGCAAATAGTTTATTTAAAATAGAACATAGATGACATAACACGTTTAAACTGAGAAATTGTATAATTGTATACTCAAAATTAGCTCATTTAAAATGTGATGTCTGCTACAGGTCTCAAAATAGTAGGGACAGGGGCTTGTTTACCATGGTGTAGCATTTCCTCTTCTTTTCAAATTTGTTTGGAGACGTCTGGGCATCGAGGTTATGAGTTTCTAGACTTTTGGTGTTGGAATTTCGACCCATTCTTGCCTGACATAGGTTTCCAGCTGCTGAATAGTTTGCGGTTGTCTTTTTGACATATTTATTTGTTTAATGACGCACAAAATGTTCACTAATGATGAAAGATCTGGACTGCAGCAGGCCAATTCAGCACCCAGACTCTTCTACTACGAAGCCATTCTGTTGTAATAGCTGCAGTATGTGGTTTTACATTGTCCTGTTGAAATACACATCATCTGGAGGGGAGCATATGTCATTCGGGCTGTATTCCAAGCACTCATTAATGACGGTTTCTGGGACATGCTTAATCAATTCGTCTTTGTATATCTTGAAAATATCTTAATTCTCTCTGGAGCATGAGGGGCATGTCAGCAGGGTCCTCCAGAAATCTCATTCTGCATATGAATTACATAAATAAAATGTTGGCTTCAAATAAGATTTTGTACTAATTTTACAGCAAATCACACAGGAATTACAACACTGGACCCTATAGGAAAACCTGCAATAGTTGATAACGGCCCCCAGATTTTATACGCCTAAACGTGTAGGTGTAATGGATATTTTGGTTGACTGTGTGTATATTTCTGTCATTGTTTACTCTCACAATGTTTCAGAACTTTCTTTTTTGTAGATAGATATACAGAGTGGGGTCCAATGTTAACTTGGGTTAGTGTTGTTATTGTTAACTAAAACTAGTATAGTAATCATTCATTAAAATGAATATTAAATAAAATACAATTAGTAGATACAATACTTAAAGTTAAAAAAAAATTGAATGAAAGGTAGAAATAACAAATAACTGCAACTAACTGAAATAAAATAATTTGAAGTACTACAATTAATGAAACTGAAATAACAATAATGCTATTTCAAATATTGGTATAATCTACAATAGTATATAAATAATACGTTTGTATTTTTTTAAATATCTTCAAAAAATCTTCGCTTTCCACAGAAGAAAGTTATGTAGCTTTTGGAATTGACATCAGGTAATTTACCATTTTCATATGAATTATTATTTAACGTAATTCAGCAATTGTGACTTTCTAGTGCCACCCATCGTTTGTAAATGTGGTTGTTATTAATTTTTTTGAGTAACTCTTGTAAAACTAAATTCTGTGGCTACGTGAGCAATGCTATTGCCCATGTACTTGTGTTAAAGCATAATTTAAGTTGATATGTTCTTGTCTAAGGCAAAAGGCACATGTGACGATTTTACAAAGAGAGGACTAGACCGTTCAATCAGCCCTTTTAATTCGTCACTGTCAGTGATGACTCCTTCTCCTGCAGCTCGACCTGCTAGTCCCTTGAACGAAGGTAAATATGTCCTATACAAATCTTTATGATACTTAACAACTGAATTTTTTTATTTTACCTTTATTTAACCAGGAAGTCTCATTGAGATTTAAAATCTCATTTACAAGAGAGACCTTGCCAAGATAGCAGCCATACAGTAAAATAATTTAAAATACAACAAGTACACATTACAACGATATTAAAACATATCCTCTCAACAAAAACAGTCACAAGCTTCCAATACCACTCTCTTTATGATGCCTTTAAATTCACCAATAGAGACAAATGTATCTAGTTTTAGATCTTAAATCATTGCAAATCATTCCATGGCTCCAAGCGATCGGTACCGTTACCAAAACGTGACGTGTAAACTGATCTCTACTGATCACTGATTGGCCGGAGAAAATCATCAGTACTGCGTCACTGAACTTGCGACACGAGACCCAACATATACCAGCTAGATTTAAATCAGCACAGCCAGCAAAGGATCGGACGCAACTTTTATTTGAACAAACGCACCTTTTTGCACCAACCAAAAAACAGCCGTTTTGTTGTCAGTTGAGGAAGTACAGATGTTCCTCTCGTTGATAGCCGAGGAGCGGATCCAGCAACAGCTTGATGAGGTGACACGGAATGAAAAAGCCTTATGTATATTTCCAGAGTATGTTTTCTGTTTATATGTTTACCTTTGTATCTGTGT